>AWOL01S0032418.1:33272-114754 GCA_000715115.1 Nicotiana otophora
TGTGAGATCTTGGTAATTGAGAAGGAGAAATCCTTGCGGGTTCTAATTTTATATAATTACAGCTTAAGGCTAAGTGGGGGAGTCTGCTACCAACGAGTTGATTGCACGGTTATGTGTCGTATTATTTTCGGTTCGGGGTATACTGGTGAATCAGTTATGACTTGTAGAGGTCGAGATCAAGGATGACTCGGGTAAAGGAATTTCTGGACATAAGTTGTATTACACACTATGGTTATAGGAGGACCATAAAATAATTGAGTGGTTATTCACGAAGAATGTAGTGTACATGGAGCGGGAATTCGCTCGGTTGCATAGGAGTGTGGGTTACTCTTTATTTCCCTTGGGTGTTGGTGTGCTAATGGGGCACATGTCGTTTCGGTCCGTTTGGTCGGTTAATTAGAGATTAGAGTAGAGTGGATCGTTGTTTTAAAAGGCGTAGGTGTAAGGCGAGACGTTTTACATATGCCTCAGCGGGGAGTAATCCCTATAGGTATTTAGTTTTTAATATTTTATAAAATAATATAATGACAGTAAATATTTATAAACAGGTAAAATTGCATAAATATTAAAGAAAACTATATATATGTGTGCTCCATCCCCACAAAAGACTAATCAAAATAATCTATTATACGTTACTTACAAGCACAAGTAATCTGAGTCAAAGAATAAAGTTTTCTATATGGAGGAACAAAAAGGATGATTAACCTGCAATTTAAACTTTGAATTTGCTGCTATGAAGAAAATGTAGTTCTCTTTGTATTTGTAAAAAAAATTAAATATTCGTTGCTTTTGGGAGATATTAGCAGACTAGCGGACAAGATAAAAAATTGAAAAAACCATGAATTAGGGCTTAAATCAATAAAAAAAAGTCTTTACTTTTAAATTTAATACTTTTGAGTTCCTTTTTAAACCTTTTGAGTAATTACCAAACTGACTTTTGAGAATTTGGGTATTATATGAAGGACTAATTCAACAAATTTTGTTTTAATTTGAAAAAGTCTCTTGGGCTTACTCATTACTAAAAAACGCGCCCCGAACGCCCGGGCATACGCCCCGAACGCCCGGGCGTACGCCCCAAATTGCGGGGCATACGCCTCTTGAGATTTTTGCCCCACACCATCGCCCCGGGGCGTTTTTGGTACGCCTCGTTCCGGGGCTCGCCCCAGAAACGCCTTTTAAAACAGAGGAGTGGATGACTCTCAAGAATGGTTCCAATGGATTCAAGATTTATATATATGGCTAGAAAACTGGAAGTTGTATTGAACAGTGTCGAGACTCATGGCATTTTATAGCATTGTGAATTATGCATTTCAGTATCAAGAAGGTGAAGGAAACAGTTTTAGGTTCACATAAAGTCTCTTCGGAGTAAGCATTTTGGTTGTGGAACTTTGGGATACATAAAAAGGGAATTCAACGGCTTATAAGACTTAGGGCGGTGTGATTCTATGCTAGAGTTCATGGGGCAAGTTTTAGTTAAGGATAGTAGTGTTATAACAAGGAAAAAGTAGCAATTTGAAGGCAATTTGGAAAGGACTTGGAGAAATAGGACAGCTTGGTAGTAGGTTGGGTTAGCACAGTAATGGGTATGATCGGTTCTTTGGGTACTTATGACGTGGCTAGTATCTACAGGTGTTTTGTGGCAATGCTCTCGGATTTGGCAACCTGTGTGGCTTGGTGGAGTTAGATGAATTCAGTTCAGATAGCTTGGTTATGTACAAATGGATTTCAAAGTGTTCATGATGGTTCCTACCATAGTTTGAATAGGATATTTTCTACCGATGTACGGAACATGTTGTGTGTTATGGTTTTCTCCTAGAAAGAAGCAAGAAAGAGGTTTCTGACTAATAAGGTATGTAATTCGCTAGTGACTCAGAGTTGATAATGGAATTCTTATGTGGTGTGTTATGCGGGAATATGATTTATATGTACAAGGTCACATTTTAGTTTTGAAGGGAATGACATAAATTCTTAGGCAGCATGAACGGTTTCAGATGACTAGGTAAATGATATTACTATTTGGTATGGCTTGATGAGAGTGTACATTTCAGAAGGGGCAGCGCGTTTTGATTTATGGGTACTTCGCTGGTATTGTGACACTCTCCCGGTTGATCGACTGTTGATATTCAAATTTTTGCCAGGTGGCACGGAAGAATTCTTAAAGTATTTGTCGTGGGATGATTTTGTATGAGATAGGTGTTAGACATTCAGGCGGTGGAGGTGGAATCAAATATGGTGATTCGTGTATTCTATGGAATTGGAGATTGGGAGTTCTCAGGAGCAGATTGTTTCATGGTTGTGGACTGTGAAGTTGTGACCGGAGCTAGCCAGATGATAGAATGTGTTATGATTCAATCATTGTGGACTTTCAGAGATTATTTATCTATTGGTGGCTAACCAGAGTTGATTTGGGGCCCATTGGTAGGCCCAATTAGGATGTGTATTCTACACCGAGCCGAATTGGTTGGATCCATACTGCTATTGTTGAAGGATGTGTCATTCGGTTGATGTGAAGCTTATTCGTGTTCTGAAATGATCTGTGAGTTACTCTTCTATGCTACGAGGAGTTGTGATTCATTGGTTACATGCACATATGGTGTGGTTCTATTGTGGCCTTATAGCGGAGATTGAGCGAGAAAAGTATTGGATATTGCTTGGTTGATGGCATATTGGTCATGCTCTTTCGGGTTTTGTGTGGCATGGTGTTGTTTGCTTCTCCTTGGTTATGGTAATGAACTTTGGGTACTTGATGTTGAATTGCACATGGTTATTGATTTTAGCAGGATGGCTTGAGGTGTTTCATATGGACCAGTATTTGGATAGGGTCTCGTACTGCAGTAGAGCTATGTGGAAATATGATCCTTTGTGTAAGATTCGTGTGATATGGTTTTGCGGTATGTGATGGGTTCTTAGCATTGCGTCGGGGCGGTACCCGTCGAGCTTGCGGAACAGTTCTTCTGTTTGGGTCATTGTTATGATTGGGTACATTTGGAATGTTGCTATCTGGTGCACGGATTGCACGGGTTGTGGCTTTAGATTGTATTGATGCGTCATGTCACTAGGGTGGTCGTGTTGGATGAGACGAGGTCATTGGGCCTAGAATGGATGCTATCAGATTTGATCGTGGTATAATTGGGAGGATAATATCAGAAGTCGGCTTTGAAATTGGCTATAGTTCTTGTAGAAAGAACGGGAGATCCATGACCTGTTGGTCTAATGAATGGTTACGAATTTGGTATGTTTCTTTCATAATCGGCAGTGTATGAAGGTTTTAAATGAGGTTTTGTCTGATATGAGGTTTATTACCGGCACTGGGTTGATTTGAGCCGATACTGTACTTAGATGGCGTAGCACGTTCGAGCATTCGAGCTATGCGGTATTTGAATTTGAGTATTTGAGTTATGGTTTCGGCTTTTGGTACAACTTGTTCAGACTTAATACGGTATGTAGATGCAAACTTCTGATTTTATAGGAAAATTCAGATGTTGGAAATTTGATTCGAAGGCTTATGGGCTAGGTTGAATTGAGAAATTTCAGTTATATTGTGCTATTGGACTTGTTTGGGGCAGGGTGATGTGGGATCACCCTCGGGTATGTGCATGGGAAAGTTACACAACGATTTGATGGCTTTTGGAATAACTCTGGGCACGTTCGAGGACGAACGTATGTTTAAGTGGGGGAGGATGTAATGACCTGACCAGTCGTTTTGAACATTTGCACTTCGCTCGATTGTTTGAGGGCATGAGTAGCTCCGTATGATGTACTTTGACTTGTGTGAATCGTCGGTTTTGGTTTGCAGGTATTTCAGAATTCGAATTGGAAGAAAGAATTTCATTGTTGAAGCTTTAAATTGGGAGAGTTGACCAAGTTTGACCTTTTAGCATTTACCTCAGGTTGGAATTCTGATGGTTCCATTTGCTTCATTAGGTGATTTTGGACTTAGGAGCACGTCCGAAATGTGATTTGGAGGTCCGTAGTGGAATTAGGCTTGAATTGACAAAAGTTGGAATTTTGGCGATTTTGGTCGGCAGTGGAAAATTTGATATTGGGGTAGGAATGGAATTCTGGAAGTTGGAGTAGGTTCGTAGTGTCATTTGTGATGTGTGTGCAAAATTTGAGGTCATTCAGACGTGGTTTGGTTGGTTTTGGCATCAGTTGTCGAATTTGTAAGTTTAGAAGTTCTTAGACTTGAGTCCGAGGGTAAATTGGTGTTTTGATGTTGTTTTGAGTGATTCGAAGGTTTGACTAAGTTTGTATGGAGTTTTAGGATTGGTTGGTATGTTTGGTTGAGGTCCCGAGGGCCTCAGGTGTGTTTCGAGGTGAGTTTGAGCGAGTTCGGGCAATTTCTGGAACTCAGGTATGGTTCTGGTGCTTGGAATTTTGCGGACGGCGGCAGAATTTCGCGGACCGCGCTTGGAAGTTCTGCAGATCCGCTGGTCTGACTTCGGAAGGCTATATCGTTTGATCTACAAGGAATTTTGAGATGATTCAAAATCGAAAGTTGTAGCCCTTTGTGTATAGTTTCCAAAAAGGTAAAGAACTCATAATTTGGACTATTGTAGAGAAAGTTATGGAGAAAATACTAAAGCCTGGCAGTGCAGCCACCAAAAGTGCGGTCGCGCTCAAAATTTCGTGGACCGCGAAATGGGAGGCCAGAGGTGCACTTTATAAACGGGGTTTAGCGTATTATTTCACATTTTGGACCTAGGGAGCTCGGTTTGTGGTGATATTTCATGGGTTTTTCAAGCAATTCATCGGGGTAAGTGATTCTAACTCAAAGTTAGTTAATATACATGAATATATCAATGATTTCATCATGTGATTAGTACTTTGAGGTGGAAATTTGGGGAAATATTGTAGAAACTTTATAAAATGAATTTTTGAGATTTGAATGTCAATTCGAAGTCAGATTTGAGTGAAACTAGTATGGCTGGACTCGTGAGTGAATGGGTGTTCGTAATTTGTGAATTTTACCCGATTCCGAGACGTGGGCCCGGGGGTCGGGTTTGATCCAATTTCGGGGTTTTGGTCTGAATTGGTAGTTTTTCTTGTGGAATTCATTCCATTAGCGTATATTGATAGTATTGTACTGATTGTGAATACATTCGGAGCATTTGGAGGCCGAGTCGAGAGGCAAGAGCATCACGGGGTAGAGATTTGACCGGTTTGAGGTAAGTAACAATCGTAAATCTACTCCTAGGGGTATGAAATCTCGAATTTTGTATCATTCTACTATTTTGAGGTGACGCACATTCTAGGTGACAGGCATGTGGGCGTGCACCATTGGGGATTGTGACTTGGTCCATCTCGTAGCAACTATAAAGTTGTATATTTTGTTGAAACTATATGATACTTATGTGTTTTAGAAAGAATTTCTGTAAATTGGGTTAAATGCCATGTTTTGGGCCTTATGCCAGTGCTGTGTGGACCCTTAGGGACCTTTTCTTACTATCCTCTCACTGTTTTTGATTGAAAATCTATTCTCAGTCATGGTTATACTTGTTTACTGCATAACTCAGTTTTTATTACTCGGTTTTGATGCATAAATGTTGTTTTGAGTTGAATACCCTGTTTTCACTGAAATGCTCGAGTGACTTGAGAGGTTTATGACTGAGTGAGGCCGAGGGCCTGATTTGTGAGGATATTTATGGGATCAGGCTTCACGTCACATCATATTTGATATAGGCCAGGGCCTGAGTGATTTATGCCATGCTTTGGCTGGATATAGCGCTCGGGCTGAATGAGCCCCTCCGGAGTCTGTACACACCCCCAGTTAGCGCAGGTACCTACTGAGTGTGAGTGCCGAGTGCTGAGTGACTGGGAGGCATGAGTGATTGTGAGGTATGGCCGAGTGGCACGAGTGATTGTGAGGTATGGCCGAGTGGCATGAGTGACTGTGAGGTATGTCCGAGAGGCATGAATGACTGTGAGGTTTGCCCGAGGGGCTGTATATGAGTGATATTTTTCCCGAGGGGCTGTTTATGATTTCATCATTTTTGCTCATCTTTTCATTGAGCCTCTATTTGAAAAACTGTTGAAAAATATCTTTAAATGATTTTACTGGAACTGGGTTTAAACGAAATATTTTGATTCAAACCCTGATTTTTAAAGCATGTGATATTTTACTGAGATTTCATGATATGAACTTTATATGCTTTATTGCTCGTCACTACTGCTCAATCTTTATTTATTGTTGTTACTTACTGAGTTGGCGTACTCACGTTACTCTCTACACCTTGTGTGCAGATCCAGTTGTAGATGGACACTGTAGCGATTGTTGATTATTCTAGTTGCAGATTTTCTCGGGGATAGCAAGGTAGATGCTTGGCGATCGCAGCCCCTGCTCTTCTTCCTCTTATCTTCCTTTAGTTGTATTTAGCTATTTTCCAGGCCGAGTTAGTCTTGATATTGTTAGACAGATTGTAGTAGATGCTCATGACTAGTGACACCCCGATGTCGGACTTTTCTTTTCCGCACTTTTGTTTTGATTTGAACTCCTTTATGAAGGTTTTGTTTTATGCTAAATAGCCTTGAAATTATCTTTGAAATAAAGATATCGGTTTGTTTTGGAATGAGTCGGCTTTCCTAGTTCCACGATAGGTGCCATCACTACGGGTTAGGTTTTTTGGGTCGTGACAAGTTACTTACCTCGAACAAGCCGAATCCGCTGTCGAGCAAGCTAAACAATATTCCGAAAATTCCATTCCATGCTTATCAATCTCCGAACGCCTTCCTATCTCCTCAATTCTAAGCCAAACGATTCGAAACTAGACAAACAACGTGCAAATTAATCAAAATATACTCCAATGCTTGCTATTTAACAATTTATAAAAACTCTCAACTCCGCTCGAAAGGTTAACCAAAAGTTAACAGCGCGGCCCATATCTCAAAATCTGAAAAAATTACAAAATCGGAACCCTCATTAAACCACGAGTTCAACCATACCAAAATTACTCAAATTCGACCACAATTCGGCCTTCAAATACTCAATTAAAGTCTACGAAAGTTTCTACTATTTTCAAGCCGAAACACTAATTTATTGATAAAAATAACAATAGATTCGTGTAATTTAACCAAAACCGAGTTAGAATCACCTATCCCAATCAATATGGTGAAAATCGTCTCAACCATTGCTTCTATAACGACCCGACCGGTCGTTTTGAGTAATACAACCTCGTTTTCCCATATACTGCTCAATTTATGCTTTACAGTTATTATGTAACTTCCCGAGGGTGATTAGTTCGGGTCCGGAGAGATTTTGGAATGATTTGGAACACTTATTTCCAAGGTTTAGAACTTAAGTTGAAAAGGTTGACCGGATGTTGAATTATGTGTAACGACCCCAGAGAATTTTTGTGAAGGAAATTAAGGTTTTGTGGTGCCGAAGTAGATCAATTAGTACAAAGGTTTTAGAAATTTCTCCCTTGGATGTTAATTTCAAATCAATAAGGCTAAAGAAAATACAGTGAGCTATCTCCCCATAGCGCAGATATAGCACAAGAGGGAAGCTGAGAATTTTAGCAAACCAATGAGCTAAAGCCTTATAGCACAGGGATAGCACCAGTAGAAAAAAATGCTGTATCCGATTTTAGCAAACCAGTGAGCAAATTACTTATAGCACAGGGATAACACTAGTGGAAAAATTCTGTATCTGGGCCTATTAATAATGAGTGGGGACCCGGGGAGAGAGAAGAACAAAAGGATTTCAAGACTAGGACTTTTCTCTCCATCACCCATCCGGCCAAGGCTTCCAATACACACTTTAGGTGAGTTTTTAAGAGTGTTTTATGATGATTTCACTTCTCAATCACTAGTTACAATAATATTTTGTATTGGATTCCATAGGATTTCTTCAAAATCTCAAGAACACCCCAAAATTTGACTTTCAAGATTTGGTATTCAAGAGGTCATCTTTCACTCTTAAACCTATAATCATGGATTATTAGTGAATATATGAGCAAGAAATAAGCATTATCACTTATTGGATGGCTCTTGGAAGCCATAAATACTTCAACTAGATTATTGGGTGTTGTAGAGATTTTTGTAATGAATTAATTAGTAACAATTGGGTGGATGTGAGTTCATTGATGATTGCAATGGTGCTAAAGAAGGCGATTTGTAGACAAAAGATGGTTTAGTATCTCTTATTGGTGGGAAGGAGGAGTTGTTGGATGAAGAAACACCATTACTAGAGGTAGATGAATGCTATGCACTCTAGGTGTTTTAATAAAATGCCAAAAAGACCAAAAAACTTGGAAAATTTTACTAATATTAGTTCAATTGAATTATGTTGATATTGATTGAAGTTGTAAGAGTAGTGAGTGATTTTAGTAGCACTAAAGAGCACCATCAAGGGATGTTGGCTAAACTACTCTCTTAGAATTGAATTCCACGATGTTCCCGTGAGTTTCAAGTATAGTTGGACTCGTGGTTGGATGGACGTTCATATTTTGTAACTCTTGTCGGGTTCTAAGACGTGGGCCTCACTGGCGAGTTTTGAGTGCAATTTCGGATTTTTGCTGGAAATATTAGTATTTACATATGGAATTAATTCCTATAATTGTTATTGACTAAATCGAATTAATTGTGGCTAGATACGAGGCTTTCAGAGACCAATTCTCGTCGAAAGGGCATAGCAAAATAAAGAATTACACGGGTTGAGGTAAGTAAAAGTTATAAATCTGGTCCTAAAGGTATGAAACCCCGAATGTTTGTGTCATGTGATTATTTTGGAGGTGTTGCACATGCTAGGTGACGGGCGTGTGAGCGTGAACCGAGGGGATTATGACTTGGTCCGTCCCGTGGAAACTGTAAAGTTGAATAACTTGTTGTTAGCTATATGCTCTCTATGTGTTGTAGAAATTTGATTGTAAATCATGTTAGACACCATGTTTAGGCTATATGTTGATATTGTTGGGACCCATAGAGGGGTAGCTGCCGTGTTTCGCAGACCTTGCTTCTCCTTCTCTATTGGGATTGTCGGCTAGCCTAGTATTGAGATAGGTGCCATCACGACGGGTGAGATTTTTGGTCGTGACAAGTTGGTATCAGAGCCTAGGTTATATAGGTCTCACGAGTCATGAACAGGTTTAGTAAAGTTTTGCGGATCGGTACGGAGACATCTGTGCTTATCTTCGAGAGGCTGCCGAACCCTTAGGAAAATTTCACTTTTTGATTATATCCTGCGAAATTGATTCAGCTTGAAACATAACTCTTTGAATTCCTTCCACTCATTCGTGTATGTGAGCGCTTGGTATCAGCTGTGCATCGTCGGCTTGTGATTCCATGAACGAGGTTCGAGATGTGCATTCTGTGTTTTGGTAATAGGCCAGTCTGGAGGACTTGAGGCCAGGTTTTGACCGCAGCTTAAGCTCGGTAGTTTTGGTTGTGAGAACTTGTGCGCTTGGACTTATGCGACCGGTAATGTCCCTATGGGTGAAAATTTATGGCTCGATGAGCTGTCTAATGGCTATATGATGAGGATAATGTGATTGCGGGATGTGTCAAGATGGTTTGAATGTGACAAATAAAGTTAACTATGACTCAAGAGTTTGCTATTGGGTACTTGATATCTGTCTTGATTTGACGTATAGTCTTGAAGTTTTAGTGTATTGAAGGATCTTTCACGTTGTTAAATTGTGGGACAAATTAAATTCTCATGTCTTGTCAATGAGTTTGGACTCAAGTAGAGTAAGTGATTGTGTAGTAATTGTGGGTGAGAAAGGGTATAAGAAGATGTCAATTTGAGGCTAAGCAGGTGGGTTATCTCCTGCGGAGTAATTTAAGTAGGTGTGCTCCTTATAATGTTGAGTGGAGAGTTTCTTTTCTACCAACGGGGCGTATGTGTTGAGATTTGAATTTGAATCTGGTTAAGAAAGTTGACTTGATTGTCACGAGAATAAATGCGAACTTAGCGGATGATTGAGGTATTTTATGGTGGGTGTTGCATAAGCTTGAGAAGAATTTTCGTTGACCCGACTGCAGTATTATGGCAGTAATAAAGTATGGGTATTATGAGTTATCGAGTGTTTTGTTCTATGGCTTTGAGCTAAGTGGTGGAGTTTGCTATTGACAATTCAATTTCATGGATATATGTTAAATTTTAGTTTTGATTTGAGGCATACTTGTGGGTTAATTATGACTTACAAAGGTGGAGATCGAGGATGACTCGGGTAAGTAAATTCCTGGATACGGGTTACATTAAACTTTATGGAAATATGAAAATTATAGAATGACTAAGTTGTTAATTTGAAGGATGTAGTGTGCACGAAGTATGAATTCGATTGGTCGTGTTAAGGCACAGTTACTTCTTTGAATGTTGATTGTGCTAAAGGAGCACATGTCTTTCGGCCCGTTTGGGGTGGAGTAAATTAGATTTGAGCAGAGTGGATGACTCTCGAGAGGGTTCTAATGGATTCAAAATATATATGTGGAAATTGAAAATTTTTCGAATTTGTATATCACTAGAATCAGTTACTTACATTGGATGGTATCAGGACATGCGGTAATTCTGTTTGACTATGGATTCTACATTTCAGTATAAGAAAGGAAAGAGGAATAATTTTAAATTCGCATAAGGTATTTTAGGAGTGAGTGCTATGGTTGTGGTATTTATGGAGGTGCTTAAGAAGAATACCTTGGCTTATGAGTCTTAGGGCGGTATGGTTTATGTTAGGATATTGTGTAGTGAGCTTTGGGTAAGGATCGTAGTGTTCTGACAAGGAGAAGTATCAACTTGAGGGTAATTTAGAAGAAACTCAGAGAAAATGGGACAATTGGTAGTAGGCTAGACTAGTATGGTAATGGTATGCTCAGTTTATTTGGGTAATTATGATGTGGTGAGGCTCTACAGATGTTTTGGTAGCAATATTCTTAGGTATGGTGACCTATGTGGCTTGGCCGAGTTAGAGAAATTCAGTTATGATAGCTTGGTTATGTGCAAATGGATTTCAAAGTATCCTTGATGGTTTCTACCATGGTTTGAGCAGGATATTTTCTACCGGTGTGGGGGACGTGTTGTATATTGTGATTTTATGTTGGAAATAAGCAAGAGAAAGATTTCTAACTAACCGGGTATGTAATTTGATGGTGACTTAGAGTTTATAATGCGATTCTCGTGCTTTTCATATGATAGATGTGGTGTGTTGTGAGGGATTTAGATTTACATGCACAAGGTGGAAGTTCATTCTTGAAAGGAAGATCATGAATTTTGGAAAACATGGTCAGTTTCAGATATTTAGATGAATTTATAATTGCTCGGTAATCCCTGAGAGGGGTGCGCATTTCAGAAGGCGAATTGTGTTTTGACTTACGGGTATTCATTGATATTGCGGTACTCACCTGGTCGATAGACTCTGATATTCAAATGTTTGCTATGTGGCACGGAAGAATTTTGGAAGTATTCCTAGTGGGAGGATCGTGCATGAAAGATGTGTTAGTCATTCGGGTGCTGGAGTTGGGACTGGTTACAGTGATTCATGTGTTTTAAGAATTTAGAGACTGGGAGTTCTCAGAAGCATATTGTTTCAGGGTTGCAACCTATTTGAGGTGAGTATTTTATTTAAACGCAGTGGAGGCACTAGCTGCGTTAATTATTTGTGATAGCTACGCGCTATGAGTGCGCATATATGTGAGGTTTGAGCCCATGCGCGGGTATCAGGGCAAGTATTTATACTCGAAAGAATGCTTAGGCTATGATATGCCTAGAGTTGACTGTTAAGCGTAAAGTTATAACGTTTCTCGTGTTCTTGCCTTTGTTGAGAACTGTCTGGGCTACACTTGAGGTTACAAAGAGGCTAATTCCATGAATAAATGGGGTAGTTACTATTTCTGTGTTAAATTGCCGATTTGAAGTGTGATAGCAGACTTTGCACATGCTTACACTATGGCATATTATTTATACCAGTCCAGAAGCATAAGAATCTTATTTCATTATTATATATAAGTATACTTGTTTAATTACTCTTGGACTTGAGGCCTGTGACCATGCCAGGCTATTCATATTATTGGCATATGAGTTGTCTATGCCGTGTGTAGGAATTGTATTTCTATGATAATTTATCTGATTCATTAGTTTCCTTCCTCTACAATTGTGTATATGCGCCTACGGTTATCCTCTTCACGAAAGTTGAGGAGTTGGTTGTAACATTATGGTTGTGGTGGTGCTTGTTGAACTTGCAATACGGTTCTCTTCCTTGAGACATCTCCCATATTTGGGTACACGGATATGCAGTTGTGGCTTGAGTTATATTGATGTGGCATGTCTGTGGGATAGTTTTGTTTAATAAAATAAGGTCATTGGACCTAGAATGGCTACTATCAAGCTTGATTATGGTATATTCGGGAGGATAATATTGAAAGTCGGCTTAGGAGAGGATTGTGGTTCTGGCTGGGGCGAGAGAGCTCTATGGCTAGTTGATCTGATGAGTGGTTATGAGTTTTTTTGATTGGTTCTTTCATCTTTGGCAGTGTACGAAGATTTTGGAATGAGGTTCTATTGAATGCAGGGTTTTATACTTAGTACTTAGTTGATTTTGAGTAGTTACTGTGACCAGAAATGGTGCTACGAGTATGCGAGTTATGTAGTATGTTATGTGATTATATTTGGGATTATGGTTATGGATGGATATAGCTTGTTAAGACTCATACAGGTGTGTAGATGTGAGACTCGGGTCTTGTAAGAAATTCTAGATATTGGAAATTGGGTTCTACGTTTTACGGACTAAGGTTACCGTAATAATCTTCAATTGTGTTGTGTTGTCAGGTCTATGGAATAGGGTGGCATGGGATCACCCATGGGGATGTGCGTGGTAAGATGGAATAGTGATGTGATGGCTTGAAAACAACACTTGGCACGTTCGAGGACGAACGTATGTTTAAGTGGGGGAGAATGTAACGACCTGACTGGTCGCTTTGAGTATTACAACTCCATTTTCCCATTTACTGCTCAATTTATGCTTTACAGTTGTTATGTAACTTGCCGGGGGTGATTGGTTCGGGTCCGTTGAAGTTTTGAAATGATTTGGTATACTTATTTCCAAGGTTTAGAACTTAAGTTAAAAAAGTTGACCGGATATTGAATTATGTGTAACGACCCCGGAGAAAGTTTGCTAAGGAAATTAAGTTTTTGTGGTGCCGAGGTAGAACAATTAGTACAAAGGTTGTAGAACTTTCTGCCTTGGATGTTATTTTCAAAGCAATAAGACTAGAGAAAATACAGTGAGCTATCTCCCCATAGCGTAGCTATAGCACATGAGGGAAGTTGAAAATTTTAGCGAACCAGTGAGCTAAAGCCTTATAGCACAGAGATAGCACCAGTGGAAAAAAAATAATGTATCCGATTTTAGCAAATCAGTGAGCTAAAGCCTTATAGCACAGGGATATTACCAGTGGAAAAATACTGTATCGGGGCCAATTAATACATGGGCGGGGAGACAGAAGAATAAAAGGATTTCAAGACTAGGGATTTTCTCTCCAACACCCATCCGGCCAAGGCTTCCAATACACAATTAAGGTGAGTTTTTAAGAGTGTTTTAATGATGATTTCACTTCTCAGTCACTAGTTACAACAAGATTTTGTATTGGATTCCATAGGATTTCTTCAAAATCTCAAGAACACCCAAAATGTTGACTTTCAAGATTTGGTCTTCAAGAGGTAATCTTTCACTCTTAAACCTATAATCATGGATTGTTAGTGAATATATGAGCAAGAAATAAGCATTAGCACTTACTGGATGGTGCTTGGAAGCCATAAATACTTCAACTCGATTATTGGGTGTTGGAGAGATTTTTGTAATGAATTAATTAGTAACAATTGGGTGGATGTGAGTTCATTGATGATTGCAATGGTGCTAAAGAAGGCAGTTTGTAGACAAAGGATGGTTAAGTATCTCTTATTGGTGGTAATGAGGGATTGTTGGATGAAGAAACACCATAACTAGAGGTACTTGAATGCTATGCACTCTAGGTGTTTGATAAAATGCCAAAACGACCAAAAAACCTGGAAATGTTTACTAATATTGGTCCAATTGAATTATGTTGATGTAGATTGAAGTTGTAAGAGTAGTGGGTGGTTTTAGTAGCACTAAAGAGCTCCATCAAGGGATGTTGTCTAAACTACTCTCTTAGAATTGAATTCCACGATGTTCCCGTAAGTTTCAAGTATGGTTGGACTCGTGGTTGGATAGGCGTTCATATTTTGTAACTCTTGTCGGATTCCAAGACGTGGGTCTCACGGGTAATGTTTAAGTGCAATTTCGGATTTTTGCTGGAAATATTAGTATTTTCATATGGAATTAATTCCTATTGGTATTGAGTGAATCAGATTAATTGTGGCTAGATAGGAGGTTTTCGGAGACCAATTCTCGTGGCAAGGGCATAGCGGAATAAAGAATTACACGGGTTAAGGTCAGTAATAATTATAAATCTGGTCTGAGGGTCTGAAATCCCAGATTTTTGTGTCATGTGATTATTTTGGAGGTGACACACATGCTAGGTGATGGGCATGTGAGCGTGCACCGAGGGGATTGTGACTTGGTCCGTCCCGTGGAAACTGTAAAGTTGAATAACTTGTTGTTAGCTATATGCTCTCTATACGTTGTAGAAATTTGACTGTAAATCATGTTAGACACTATGTTTTGGCTATATATTGGTACTGTTGGGACCCACAGAGGCCGCGTTACTTGTTGAATTGCCTTCTAAATGCTATTTTTACCCAGTCTCAGTTTGTACTCGCACATTTTATCTCAGTCTCTGTTATTATTATTGATACATCATATCATTGTTGTTTTTGGGCTAATTTCATCATTATTGATAGCCCGAGAGACTGGAGAAATTTATGACTGAGTGAGGCCGAGGGCATGATTGTGAGATATTGATACTATAGCACATGAGTTGTCCATGCGGATCCTCATATTATACTATAGCGCGTGAGTTGTCCGTGCAACATGTGAGTTGTCCGTGCGGATCCAGATATTTATATTATAGCACGTGAGTTGTCCTTACAACACGTGAGTTGTCCGTGTGGATCCAGATATTATACTATGGCACGTGAGTTGTCCGTGCGGATCCAGATATTGATACTATAGCACGTGAGTTGTCCGTGCGAATTATAGCGCTTGGGTTGTAGGAGCCCCTCCAGAGTCTGTATATTATACTATAGCACGTGAGTTGTCCGTGCAACACATGAGTTGTCCGTGCGGATCCAGATATTGATACTATAGCACGTGAGTTGTCCGTGCGAATTATAGCGCTTGGGTTGTAGGAGCCCCTCCAGAGTCTGTATATTATACTATAGCACGTGAGTTGTCCGTGCAACACATGAGTTGTCCGTGCGGATCCAGATATTGATACTATAGCACGTGAGTTGTCCGTGCGAATTATAGCGCTTGGGTTGTAGGAGCCCCTCCAGAGTCTGTATATTATACTATAGCACGTGAGTTGTCCGTGCAACACATGAGTTGTCCGTGCGGATCCAGATATTGATACTATAGCATATGAGTTATCCGTGCAGCACATGAGTTATCCGTGCCGATTGTAGTGCTTGGTCT
This sequence comes from Nicotiana otophora, assembly GCA_000715115.1. Lineage (NCBI taxonomy): Eukaryota > Viridiplantae > Streptophyta > Magnoliopsida > Solanales > Solanaceae > Nicotiana > Nicotiana otophora. The sequence continues at coordinate 48,818 of AWOL01S0032418.1, forward strand.
GTAGGATCCCCTTCGGAGTCGGTACACCCCCCAGTGAGCGCGGGGTACCTATTGAGTGTGAGTGCTGAGGGCTGAGAGCCATGTGGTTGAGATGTTGTGACGAGTTGAGTGACTGTTGTCCTGAGATGCTGTACTTGCTTTTCATTTGTTGATGCACTTAGTTGCTATCTGTTATTGTTGTGAAATATCTGAAGGATTCTATATCCGGATTACATGACCTTGAACTGTATAAAATTGATTTGACTTAAACTGCAGGATTGAAAACATATCTATTCTTTGCTGGAATAACTGAAAATGAACTATAACTGTGTAGCTCGTCACTATCTTCAATTCCTTATTTATTATTGTTACTTGATGAGTTGGTTGTACTCATACTACACCGTACAATTTGTGTGCAGATTCAGGTATTTCCGGACATAGCGGGTGTTGATTTCTTTCACATGGTTGATTTTTCGGAGATTGAGGGGTAGCTGCCATGTTTCGCAGACCTTGCCTTTCCTACCATATCTCCTTATTTACTGTATTTGGTCTCAAACTATTATGGACCATATTTTCCAGACTTGTATTCATATTAGATGCTCATGTACTCAGTGACACCGGGTTTTGGGAGTATTTATATTTGTACTTGTGAGATTTCTTCTGCTAAATTAAATCATTATGCTTTGAAATTTAAAATACATGTGGTTTATTGAGATTGTCGGCTTGCCTAGTATTGAGATAGGCGCCATCACGACGGGTGAGATTTTGGGACGTGACAGCTTCAATCTGAGATCCATAGCTCCAAATATGTTAAAATGGCCGAAACCTCGAAATATAGCTTATGTCCAGGCATTTACTCTTCGCGATCGTAAAGCACAAAATTTTCCAGCTCAAAATTTGCTCTTCACGATCGCGAAGTACAAACTCCCCAACTCTTCCAGACAGCCTCTAGTTAATAGTCATAACCTTTTGTAAAAAACTCCAAATGATAAATGTTTTAACTTTCTGAAAACTAGACATCAAGGATTACAACGTTTATTTTTGGATCATCTCCAAATTCCTTATATATTGCAAGATATAAGCTTCCAAAGTTGAGTTAGTGCAGCAAAAACAATTTTCTACGTGATCGTGATTCACAATGCCCCAAACTGCTGTTTGCTCTTTACGAATGCGACCAAATGTTCGTGATCACTATGCACACCTCTGTAGACAAAAATCAGCAGTTAAAAATGGTGTAGAAATGGTCTGAAACTATCCCGAAACTCATCCGAGCCCCTCGGGACTCCATCCAAACATACCAACAAGTCCCAAAATATATTATGGACCTACTTGAGGCCTCAAATCACATATAACAACATCGAAACGACGAATCGCACCTCAATTCAAACTTAATGAAACTAAAAAAATTCTAACTTCTACATTCGATTCTGAAACCTATCAAACCAAGTCCGATTGATCTCAAATTTTGCACACAAGTCATAAATGACATAACGAAGCTATTTCAATTTCAGAATATGATTCTGACCCCGATATCAAAAAGTCAACTCCCGGTCAAACTTTAAAATTTTCAATTTTCTATTTTCGCATTTCAAGCCTAATTTAACTATGGACTTTCAAATAATTATCCAGATACACTCCTAAGTTCAAAATCACCATATAGAGCTATTGGAACCATCAAAACTCAATTCCGAGATCGAATACAAAAATTCAAACTTGAACACTTCTTTCAACTAAAGGCTTCCAACATAAAATTCATTCCTCCGAACTAATCCCGAAATATCTAAAAACCAAAGTCGGCAATACACACTGGTCATAATACATCATATGAAGATACTCAAGACTTCAAATAGTAGAAAGGAACGTAAATGCCCAAAACGACCGGTCGGGTCGTTACACTACCTTTCCAATATTTGGCAGAAAGAGTTTGTGTTCAATGAGATTGTATTTGAAAGAGTTTGAACTTATTTGTGTTCTGAATTTGATTAATTAAGGATTTGAGTTTGAACTTTCTTTGGCTTTCCAATGTGGCAGAAGACATAGTTTGTATTTTCTTTGGCTTTCCAATGTTCTTTAGCTTTACTCACTTCCTTTTGTTATTTTTAGTGTCGAAAGGTTATCTGGAAAGTTTATTTGTGAGATTGAAAGTAGATAAGTATGAACAAACAAATCATTGTAGTAATTTATTTGCTTTAGAAGACTTTGAAAAATCAACCTTCAAAATTTTTAATGGACAATCTGATTGCTACAACTTATCATTTACACCGTTGAAACCGGCAACCTTCGACAAATAATCAGCAAGTTCATAAATTTAAGTAGTTTTAATGTTTGTAGTATTACATGAGGAGCAGAAAAAATAATTTGAAATTGAAAAAAGAAATGGGTTAAGTATTTTAGATGGTGTTAGTGTATCCGGTATGTATAATAATGGCTACTTGTCGTTGAAATGTCATTTGAATAAGTTTGAAAAAATCAAGTGGGTGTGAATACTAGACCTAGATTATACTCGATTTATTTCATTTTCAACCCTTTCTTCAAGACATTTCTTTCACCATTATTATTATATACTCCATTTGTAAATCAAAATATTCTCTTCATTCTGTGTTAAAAGAGAGATAAATCAAAACACTTTATAGAATACAAATTTGTTGGGTATTAATAAACACCTCAAGTACAATAAATTAAGAGCTTTTGTTCTGTCATGTTGTTATTTAGCTTTCTTAAAATTTATTTCTTGATGTTCTTCTGTTGTACTTGTGCAAGTTAACAAAAGTGAAGGTAAAGCCATTTTTGCTGCTATTTTCTACATGTGGTTAAAACCCATTGTTTGTTGGTGCAATATTAGGTTAGATTACCTATTTACTATCTATCTATGATACTCCCTCATCTCTCATATTACTCTACTAACGCATTCTTCATGGTCTATTATCACATTAATGCCTCTTGCAATAGATCCTTTCTTTTAAACGATAATTTGCAAAAATATATATCTAAAATCAGAGAATTAGTTCTTTGATAACAGAAGGTCTTCTTATATTTATCTGGTAGAGAGACACATTTCTAAGCTAGAAACAATGTATTAAAAAGAATCCGGTGCATTTATATTATCCTAAAACTTAGTAGATTCTGTTATATGGGTACTAAAACTTGATCTCTTTTCCACGATTCTGCAGATGTTCAATACTTTTATCGGACTGCAAAGAAGAACAACAATTACAATATGGAGAAGGAATCACCTTTTGTGAATATAAATATAACTCTCGTGGATGTACTATTGTGCTACTTTCGAAGTAGAATGCATCTTTTTTTGTCAATATGTAAAAGTATATATATATGTATGTGTGTGTATTATTCTCATGGATATTAGCTTTCTCTGCTTTTAAGACAATTCTCAAATATTGGCGCCATTATATATCTCATTTTGAGCTATGTTCGGGTCTGAATATGTTTGTGTTCTTATTCTAGAAGAGTTTTTAACCATATTTTGTATGTTATGATCCTATGGTCCAACCTTGTCGGTCTCATTATATGGAAGTGTCTTAAGCTGTATTTTTTGATGTTCGATAATCTCATGATGATCTGGGTAAGGTGTTTTGTCACGCCCCGAATTCGGAGAACGTGACCGGCGCTCAACCGAGTGAACCCCGTCGAGCAAGCCTATTAGATTTTCTTCTACCCAAACTCATCCATGAAAAAAGAGGAGATTCACTCTATTAATCAAATACTGAAAAAATTTCATTAACAACTCCCATTTCATTTTCATTAGCAGCTTCGTTCATAATTTCTAAAATATTACAAGTTTATAGATATAATTGTAACGACCCGATCAGTCGTTTTGAGTATTACAACCATGTTTCCTCATTTACTGCTCAATTTGTACTTTACAGTTGTTATGTGACTTGTCGGGATAATTAGTTCGAGTCCGGTGAGGTTTCGGAATGAATTGAGACACTTAGTCTCAAGGATGAAAGCTTAAGTTAAAAATATTGACCGGATGTTGACTTATGTGTAAACGAATCCAGAATAGAGTTTTGATAATTTCAATAGCTCCGTATGGTGATTTGGATTTAGGAGCGTGCCGGAAAATTATTTAGAAGTCCGTAATTTAATTAGACTTGAAATGGCAAAAATAATTTTTTTTATAGGTCCGTTATGTCATTTATGACTTGTGTGCAAAATTTAAGATCAATCGAACTTGATTTGATAGGTTTCGGCATCGAATATAGAAGTTGGAATTCCTTAGTTTCATTAAGTTTGAATTGAGATATGATTTGTGGTTTTAGCATTGTTTGATTGATTTGAGGTTTCGACTAAGTCCGTATGATATTTTAGGACTTGTTGGTGTATTTGGTTGAGGTCCCGGGGGCCTCAGGTGAGTTTCGGATGGTTAACGGATCAAAAATCGGACCTAGAAGAAAATCTGAAATTTTTGCCTTTTGGTGCAATCGCACCTGCAGAAAGTGGCACGCAGGTGCGAGCTCGCACAAGCGGGATGGGCATCGCAGAAGCGTGAGGTCCGCCAAAGCGGACGAAACATCACAGAAGCTGTAACGACCCGGCCGGTCGTTTTGAGAATTTAAGTCTCGTTCGGCAGCATAAGGGCCTTAGCAGCTTTGTATTATGTGTATTGACTTGTGTGCATGGTTGAATTCAGTTATCGGATGACTCGGAGTGATTTGGGACACTTAGTCCCTAAAACGAAAGCTTAAATCTTAGAATTTTGACCGCAGTCGGAACTGTGTGAAGAAGACTTCAGAATGGAGTTCCGTCAGTTCTGGTAGCTCCGTTGGGTGATTTTGGACTTAAGAGCGTGTTCAGACTATGAATTGGAGGCCTGTAGCTGATTTAGGTTTGAAATGGCAAAAGTCAAATTTTTGAAGATTTTGACCGGAAGTGGACCTTTTGATATCGGGGTTGAATTTTGATTCCGGAAGTGGGAACAACTCTTTTTATGTTATTTGAAACTTGTCTGCAAAATTTGATGTCATTCCGGGTTGGTTTGATAGGTTCCGGCGCGCATTTTAGAAGTTGGAGGATCTGAAAGTTCATAAGTTCGATTCTTAGTTCGATTCGTAGTTTAGACGTTGTTTGATGTGATTTGAGACCTCAAGCGAGTATGTGTTAGGTTATGGAACTTGTTGGTGTGTTTAGACGGGGTCCAGGGGGCCTCGTGTATGCTTCGGATGGGCTACGGGCCATTTTCTCATTGTTTGGTATAGTTGTGCTGATACATGGTGTCCCCTTCTATGCGACCGCGTAGCTGAAGCTGCGATCATGAAGGCTTGTTCGGTGGGCTGACCATTCCTTCTTTGCGTTCGCGTAGTCCTGTTTACTATCGTGTACGTGTCCTTCTGCCTTCTCCGCGTTCGCATAGCTTAGTTGTAACAACTGGTGATTTTCCCCTCCCCCTTTCGCAATCGCATATGCACTCACGCGGTCGCGTAGTGCAGTACCTGGCCCCAACATTGTTCCCTCTTCGCGATCGCATTGTTCCTTACGCGATCGCATAATTCATTTCCGCAGTTGCTATTTTTCTTTTTCGCGATCGCACTATTTGTTCCGCGATCGCGATGTACAAATATCTAGGCAGAATATAAAGTTCTCTATTCCGAGGGTTAGCCATTTTTAATATTTTTGGAGTTCTAGAGCTCGGTTTTGAGCGATTTATTATGGGTTTTCCAAGAAAATCGATTGGGTAAGTGATCTTCACCTAGAATTTATTATATTCCATGATTGTATCTTTATTTTTGTCATTACATTCGTATTTTTAGTTGAGAAAAATGAAGGTTTTTGAAGAAAATTTTCAAAACAAAACAAAATCATGAATTGAGGGATGAAATGGTGTCGGAATTTGATCATTTTAGTATGGTTGAACTAGTATCGGAATGGGTGTTTGGGCTTGGTGAAATTTGTCAGGTTCCGAAGTGCAGACCCGGGAGTCGACATAAAGATTGAGGCTTTATGATCCAGAATAGTTTCTTATGAGTTTTATTTGTTCTTTGAAGTTATTTTGGTTGGATTTGAGCCGCCCGAAGGTCATTTCACCCGAGAAATTCATTTTAGAGTACCAGTCTGTCTTTTTTGAGGTAAGTATCTTGCCTAACTTCGTGTGGGGGAACTACCCCTTAGTGTTTGAGTCTTCCATGCTAATCGTAGTCCGTGTACGCGAGGTGACGAGTACGTGCCCAGACTTATTTATGAAAAAATGGCCTTTTAGAGATTCTTAGGTCCTTGTATTCACTGAATGTGCAGTTTTTCTCGTTATGATTACGTTTCTTAATTTCTAGTTTCACTTCTACCTACTTTAATTGGAATCAATTGCTTCATGATCCACTCTTGTTGTTCATTTGATTCATATGTGCCTTAACTGAAATTGTTATCTCTTCTATTGCCATATTGTCTTTTCCCTAACTGTTTTTCTTTATTTGAAGTTATAATTATCTCTTCTGTAATTGTTCATCCTTAATTGAGGCAATGATAATCCTTATACTGATTATCCTTAATTGAAGTTGTCGTATCTCTTTCTTAATTGCCCAACCTTAAAAGAAGTTAGGTATCCTATATTTTAGTTAACTCGTCCTTATTTGGAATTATTCGCCTTGTGTTAGCTCCTTCGTTGCCGAACTGTACATTGTGGACCGTTGTTATATAATATTTCCTTTCTTGTTGAGCTGTTCTTATTATGTCTAGCATTCTATTGTGGATACTCCTTGTGAATTAGTTTCTCTGTTTCTTTGAGTTCTGGAATTTCTGAGTTTGCTTATTTGTCTTACCCTTGTATTATTGTCATTGTTGCTGTTGTTGTGGTGATGCACGAGGTTTCTGTCGTGCGGTTATTGTTATTGTGATGCACGAGGGTTCTGCCGTGCGGTTGTTGTTATTGTGGTGCACGAGGTTTCTGCCAGGCAGTTGTTATTATGGGGTTGCACGAGGTTTCTGTCGTGCTATTATTACTATTGATATTTGCACATGCGGCGTGACAAGGCGGGATATATTTGTGGGTTACGCATGTAGAGAGACAAGGTGGGAACATTATTATGCATGTGTGGCGAGACAAGGCGGGCATTTTCTTTACTATTGCACACGTGGCGAGACAAGGTGGGCTATGTCAAGGAGTAATTTGTGATGATTTGTGATGGCCTGGGGGCATTCTTGTTGTTGATATTTGTGTAGTGGTACACGTACCTATGTGAGCTTTATCTTGTGAAGGTTGTGAGAAAACGTTCTACGTGTTGTCTGTTCTTTTCTTTATGCTCACTAGCTGGTATGAACTATGTTAGGACACTTTCACAAGCATACACGTAGTTAAGCACTCTTATCAGATAAGAGGTTTTCTTGATATTATTGAGTACAAATGCACACCCTTTCTTACCTGCATTCTATGTGAGAATGACTCTATTTGGCACGCGAGTCGTCAGTGCGGTTATGAGGTGCAATGAAGGCACATGATGCCAAGTGTTAGGGTTCAGGTATTGAGACCCATGAGTTGTGATTTGTCCGAGGTTCGGTACCTCATGGAGTTTGTTGACTAAAACCTGATGTGAAAGCGGTTGTTGTTGCTGAGTTATTATTTGTTCTTACTGTATCTGTATTTCGGATTTAGGTTGTGTTTACGTTCACCCATCCGTGTCATTATTATGGTATTCCACTGATACTTATTGTTGCCCTTTCCTATTGCAATTATTGTATTGTTAGTCATATCGCATAATGTTTATGTAGATGTTATACTCTGTTGTTTCTATACTTATACTTTGTTCGGGTCATTTAGTCCAGTAGGTGTCTTGACTGTTCCTCGTCACTACTCCACTGAGGTTAGTCTTGATACTTGCTGGGTACCACCGTGGTATACTCATACTACACTTTTGCACATTTTTGTGCAGATCTAGGTATTTCAAAGTCAGTTGATCATTAGCTAGCTGTGCGGATTGTTGCTGTAGAGACTCAAGGTAAACCTGTTGCTGCGTTCGCAGGCTTCAGAGTCACCTTCTGACTTGTATTCATACTGTTACTTTATTTCAAACAGTTGTATTTAGAAGAATTGTAGGAAACTCTGTAGAGCTTATGACTTGTACTACCGGTTTTGGGAATAGTAAATTTTATAGAGGTTTTCATTTCAAAGATTGTTAGATATTATTTAATTATTGTTGTTATTTAGTAAATGTTAGCCTTACCTAGTCCCTAAGACTAGGTGCCATCACGATACCTAACGGGAGAGAAAATTGGGCCGTGACAAGTTGATATCAGAGCCCTAGGTTCATAGGTGCTATGAGTCATAAGCGAGTTTAGTAGAGTCTTGCGGATCGGTACGGAGACGTTTGTACTTATCTTCGAGAGGCTACAGAACTATTAGGACAGTTTCACTTCCTTCATTCCTATCATGCGAGTTTATAGATCTCAAAGTTTGAAGCTTTTATTATTCCATTCTCTCACAGATGGTGAGGACACGAGCTGCAGTTACTGATGACGCTACCCCCAGAGCAGGTGTCGCTAGGGGCATAGGCTGAGGCCGAAGAGGAGCACGCTCCGCAGTTAGAGCATTTAACCGAGCAGCAGTTGAGGAGCCGCCAGTAGCTCCGGTTGGGGGGCAGGTCCTGGAGGCGCCTGATGTTACCCCCTTGACTTCAGGAGACCTTAGCACAGTTCCTGAGCATGTTTGGTACATTGGCTCAGGCAGGGTTAATTCTGGTTACACCAGCTATTTCACAGACCTGGGGCGGAACCCAGACTCCCGCCGCCCACACTCTAGAGCAGCGAGTTCATGTTGGTTAGGTACCAAGTGTCATGACGACACAGCCTGTGGACCTAGTTTAGCTCGTGGTTAGGGTAGCAGCATTTGAGGAAGAACAACTTAGAATTGAGAGGTACAAAAATTACCACCCTCTTACTTTCAGTGGATTGGCGACAGATGATGCCCAGGGTTTTCTGGAAGAGTGTCACCACATTCTCCGTACTATGGGTATTGTGGAGATGAGAGGGGTTGCTTTTACTACGTTCCATCTCAGGGGAGCGGCTTACTAGTGGTGGAGGGCATACGAGTTAGGTAGCCCGGCCGAGTCAGCTTCACTTACATGGGTTTAGTTTTTATAGATGTTCATGAGATAGTTTGCACCTCAGTCCCTTCGAGATGCATGGCACGCAGAGTTTGAGCTGCTATGCCAGGGCACTATGTCAGTGTTAGTGTCAGAGTATGCCGTTAGATTCAGTGATTTGGCCAGACATGCACTGTTTTGGTTGCTACAATTAGAGAGCATGTCCGTAGATTCATTGAGGGGCTCAGGCATGATATTCAGTTCAGCATGGCTTGGGAGTTAGAGTCAGATCTTTCTTTTCAGCAGGTGGTAGGGATTGCTCACCGAGTGGAGGGCATGTGGGATCAAGAGTGGGAGGACAGGCGGGGCCATGAGAGAGAGGACATGCGAGGTCCGGAGAGAGAGGACAGGGAGGCGAGGAGTCCTTGTAGACCGGAGAGATCTACTGGTCCTTATTTTGGAGGTAGGGTATGACATAGTAGAGGTTTTGTGGGTCAGCCAGTTCAGTTTGCACTTCAGGCTTCGCACAGTGTTTCAGGCGCTCATAGGTCTCAGAGTACCAGCACTGCACAGTTCCCATAGCCACGTCAGTAGAGAGGTTTATTCGACTATGGAGATACGAACCACATGTTGAGAGATTGTCTTAGACTCCGGACAGGTGTGTCACAACGGAGTATTCAGGCAAGTAGAGGATGCCTAAGAGGGGAAGGCCCGACTGATGATGTGTTTCATATAGTAGGCTTGAGGCGCATGAGCCAGATGATGTCATACATGTATGCTCTTGATTTGTTACAGAGGGGCACTATTCATATTTTGATTCGATTTTGCTTATCGGGGCGAGTTCCCTTATTTGTTGTCCCACCTATGGGTGAGTTCATGACTTAGTATTATGTTTATGTGTTTGCCCCTGTTGGGAGATTCTATGAGTGATAGTCGTGTCTATCATTGTTGTAATTCATTATTGAAAGTTACGAGACTAGAAGTGAATTCATGTTGTCTATTATGGCAGGTTTGATGTGATTCCTGAGTAATTTGGTTATGATTTGTGATTTGATACTCTACCGGGGTGAGATTTCAATAAGTGTTGTGATTTTATTGGCAGAATTGAGTTAGTGGAAGATTTCAATTGGTATGATGTGTATTCAGCTTGTGATTCAGAGTTGACGGTGAGACCCTCGCGATTCCATGTGATTTGATATTTTTGGGCCGGGCCGCGAGCCGCGGTGGAAAGTTATATCAGGATGAAATCCTTGTGATTTGTTCATATACTTTAATTTTTCCTTTTAAATTGATTCATAGGATGGTACTGATAGAGAGTTGTACCTGTCAGGCTTGTTTGATATTTCTCTTATGTGTTTCTCTTTACATATTCAGTCATTGTTGTCTTGTGCTTATTTGAGTTTTAGTTTATGGGGTGTGTGCTTGGTGGAGTTAGATGTGACTTGCTGACCCGGGTGTATAGTTATGAGGTCTTCGTGTTTCTTGCATCATTGTCAGCATTGTGGAGGTTTGAGACGGGTCTCTAGCGGATATGAGGCTAATTGCCGGTGATGGTTTAGATTACCCACAACTATTGTGATCAGAAATGTTATTAGGGGCCTATGTGTGATGTTTCATGCCGTGTGGTCGTACCTTGTGGGTGTAGGCATGAGTTATTGAAGCTGGTTGAGACTGATACCGGGTATGGATTTAGAATCGGGACTTTTGGAGGTGAATGGAAGATGAGAATTTTGACTCTAAGGCTTATCAGTGTTGGTAGAAAGAGGTAAATTACAATTGAGATGGTGTCGTTAGGCTTATGTGGATTGGGGGTGACGTGGGGTCACCCACGGATATATGTTGGATGTGCGCTTTCAGTGATTTGAAGACTTCGAGGCGATTCTTGGCACGTTCGAGGACGAACGCTTGTTTAAGAGGGGAAAGATGTAACGAACCGGCCGGTCATTTTGAAAATTTAAGTCTCGTTCGGCGGCATAAGGCCCTTAGCAGCTTCGTATTATGTGTATTGACTTGTGTGCATGATTGAATTCAGTTATCGGATGATTCGGAGTGATTTGGGATACTTAGTCCCTAAAATTGAAGCTTAAGTCTTAGGATTTTTACTGTAGTCGGAAATGTGTGAAGACGACTCCGGAATGGAGTTCTGTTAGCTCCGTTGGGTGATTTTGGACTTAGGAGCGTGTCCAGACTGTGAATTTGAGGTATGTAGCTGATTTAGGCTTGAAATGGCGAAAGTCAAATTTTTGGAGATTTTGACCGGAAGTGGACTTTTTGATATCGGGGTCGGATTTTGATTTCGGAAGTGGTAACAACTCCGTTATGTTATTTGGAACGTGCATGCAAAATTTGACGTCATTCCGGGTTGGTTTGGTAGGTTTCGACACGAGTTTTAGAAGTTGGAAGATGTGAAAGTTTATAGTTCGATTCTTGTTTTGATTCGTAGTTTCGACGTTGTTTGATGTGATTTGGGACCTCGAGCGAGTCCGTGTTAGGTTATGAAACTTGTTGGTGTGTTTAGACGGGGTCCCGGGGGCCTCGAGTGTGTTTCGGATGGGCTACGGGCCATTTTCTCATTGTTTGGTATAGCTGTGCTGATATCTGGTGTCCCCTTCTATGCGATCGCGTAGCTGAAGCCGCGATCGTGAAAGCTTGTTTGGTGGGCTGACCATTCCTTCTTTTCGTTCGCGTAGTCCTATTCGCGATCGTGTACGTGTGCTTCTGCCTTCTCCGCGTTCGCACTTCATTGCCCGTGTTTGCATAGCTCAACTGTAACAGCTGGTGATTTTCCCCTTCCCCTTTCGCGATTGCATGCGCACTCATGCGGTCGCGTAGTGCAGTACCTGCCCCCAATATTTTTCCATCTTTGCGATCGCACTGTTCCTTACACGATCGCGTAATTAATTTCGGCAGTTACTATTTTTCTTCTTCGCAATCGCGATGTACAAATACTTGGGTAGAATATAAAGTTCTCTATTCCGAGGGTTAGCAATATTTAGCATGTTTGGAGTTCTAGAGCTCGATTTTGAGCGATTCTTTTTGAGTTTTTCAAGAAAATCGATTGGTAAATGATCTTCACCTAGAATTTATTATATTCCATGATTTTATCTTTATTTTTGTCATTAAATTTGTATTTTAAGTTGAGGAAAATGGTGGTTTTTGAAGAAAATTTTCAAAATAAAAACAATCATGATTTGAGGGATGAAATGGTGTCGGAATTTGATAATTTTAGTATGGTTGAACTCGTATCGGAATGGATTTCGGAGTTTGTGAAATTTGTCGGGTTCCGAGGTGCGGGCCCGGGGGTCGGCATAAAGAGTGAGGCTTTATGATCCAGAATAGTTTCTTATGAGTTGTATTTGTGCTTTGAAGTTATTTTTATTGGATTTGAGCCGCACAGAGGTCATTTCACCTGAGAAGTTCATTTTAGAGTATCGGTCTGTCTTCTTTGAGGTAAGTATCTTGCCTAACTTTGTGTGGGGGAACTACCTCTTAGGGTTTGAGTCTTCTATACTAATTGTAGTCTGTGTACGCAAGGTGACGAGTACGTTCCTGGACTTATTTGTGGAAATTTGGCCTTTTAGGGATTCTTAGGTCCTTGTATTCACTGAATATGCAGTTGTTCTCGTTATGATTATGTTTCTTAATTTCCAGTTTCACTTTTACCTGCTTTAATTGGAATCAATTGCTTCATGATCCACTCTTGTTGTTCATTTGATTCATATGTGCCTTAACTGAAATTGTTATGTTTTCTATTGCCATGTTGTCTTTTCCCTAACTGCTTATCTTTATTTGAAGTTATAATTATCTTTTCTGTAATCGTTCATCCTTAATTGAGGCAATGAATATCCTTATATTGATTATCCTTAATTGAAGTTGTCGTATCTCTTTCTTAATTGCCCAACCTTAAAAGAAGTTAGATATCCTATATTTTAGTTGACTTGTCCTTATTTGGAATTATTCGCCTTGTGTTAGCTCCCTCATTGTCGAACTGTACATTGTGGACCGTTGTTACATAATATTTCCTTTCTTGTTGAGTTGTTCTTATTATGACTAGCATTCTCTATTGTGGCTACTCCTTGTGAATTAGTTTCTCCGTTTCCTTGAGTTCTAGAATTTTCGAGTTGACGTATTTGTGGTATCCTTGTATTATTATCATTGTTGCTATTGTACTTATTGTGGCGATGCACGAGGTTTCTGCCGTGCGATTGTGGTTATGGGGTTGCACGAGGTTTGTGCCGTGCTATTGCTACTATTGATATTTGCACATGCGGTATGANAGCATTCTCTATTATGGCTACTCCTTGTGAATTAGTTTCTCCGTTTCTTTGAGTTCTGGAATTTCTGAGTTGGCTTATTTGTCATACCATTGTATTATTGTCATTGTTGCTGTTGTACTTATTGTGGTGATGCACGATGTTTCTGCCGTGCGGTTGTTGTTATTGTGATGCACGAGGTTTCTACCGTGAGGTTGTTGTTATTGTGATGCACGGGGTTTCTGCCATGGAGTTGTTGTTATGGGGTTACATGAGGTTTCTGCAGTGCTATTTTTACTATTGATGACAAGGCGGGATATATATAAACATATATATATATATATATATATATATATATATATGTGGGTTGTGCATGTGGCAAGACAAGGTGAGAACATTATTATGCACGTATGGTGAGACAAGGCGGGCATTTACTTTACTATTGCACACGTGGCGAGACAAGGTGGGCTATGTCAGGGATTGATTTGTGATGGTTTGTGATGGCCTTGGGGCATTCTTGTTATTGTTATTTGTGTAGTGGTACACGTACCTGTGGGAGATTTATCTTGTGAAGGTTGTGAGAAAACATTCTACATGATGTCCGTTCTTTTCCTTATGCTCACTAGCTGGTATGAACTATGTTAGGACACTTTCATAAGCATATACGTAGTTAAGCACTCTTATCGGATAAGAGGATTTCTTGATATTGTTGAGTACAAATCCACACCCTTGCTTACTTGCCTTCTATGTGAGAATGACTTTATTTGGCACGCGAGTCATCAGTGCGGTTATAAGGTGTAATGAGGGCACATGATGCCAAGTGTTAGGGTTCAGGTATTGAGACCCGTGAGTTGTTATTTGTCCGAGGTTCGTAACTCCGTGGAGTTTGTTGACTAAAACCTGATGTGAAAGCGGTCGTTGTTGCTGAGTTATTATTTATTCTTGCTGTATCTGTGATTTCAGATTTAGGTTGTGTTTACGTTCACCCTTCCGTGTCATTATTATGGTATTCCGCTGATACTTATTGTTGCCCTTTCCTATTGCAATTATTGTATTGTTAGTCATATCGCATAATGTTTATGTAGATGTTATACTCTGTTGTTTCTATACTTATACTTTGTTCGGGTCATTTAGTCAAGTAGGTGTCTTGACAGTTCCTCGTCACTACTCCACTGAGGTTAGTCTTGATACTTGTTGGGTACCGCCGTGGTGTACTCATACTACACTTCTACACATTGTTGTGCAGATCGAGGTATTTCGAAGTCACTTGATCATTGGCTAGCTATGCGGATTGTTGCTGTAGAGACTCAAGGTACATCTGCTGCTGCGTTCGCATGCTTCAGAGTCACCTTCTGACTTGTTTTCATACTGTTACTTTATTGCAAACAGTTGTATTTAAAAGAATTATTGCAAACTTTGTAGAGCTTATGACTTGTACTACCGGTTTTGGGATGTAAATTTTATAGAGGTTTCCATTTCAAATATTGTTAGATGTTATTTAATTATTGTTGTTATTTAATAAATGTTAAGCTTACCTAGTCCCTAAGACTAGGTGCCATCACGATACCCAACGAAGGGAAAATTGGGTCGTGACAGAAGCGACTCCGCAGAAGCAACACCGAAGTCGCAGAAGAGGAGGAAGGGGAAGTTGGGAAAAACTGCAGAAGCGGGCAGCTTCTTCGCAGAAGCGAGTCCGTAAAAGCGAAAAGGGCACAGAAGCGGAAGAAAAAACCGTAGAAGCGGAACGTTTGAGCAGTGTACAAAAACTGAGTGGTCCGGGATTTTCTCATTTTTGGACATTCCAAACACAGGTTAAGGCACTTTTTCAGAGATAATTCACGAAATATCTTGAGGTAAGTCACTTGTGATCATTGTTAGTCAATAATATTGAATTATCATCGATTATTCCGACTAGATTATGTGGTTTTAAGGTGTAATTCGCGGATTTGGGCCTAGAGATTTAAAAATAAGATTTTAGGATTTGAAGGTCGAGTTGTTGTCAGAATTTGGTCAATTTGGTATGGTTAGACTCGTGGTTGAATGGACATTCATATTTTGTAACTTTAGTCGGGTTTCGAGACATGGGCCCCACTGCCTAGTTTTGAGTGGAATTTCGGATTTTGTTGGGAAATTAGTATTTTCATATGGAATTAATTCCTATAATTTGTATTGATTGAATCGAATTAATTATGACTAGATTCAAGGTGTTCGGAGGCCGATTCGCGAGGTAAGGGCATATTGAAATAAAGAATTACACGGTTTGAGGTAAGTAACACTTCTAAACTTGGTTCCGAGGGTATAAATCCCTGAATTATGTGTTATGTGAATTGTATGAAGGTGGCGCCCATGCTAGGTGACGGGCGTGTGGGCGAGCACCATAGAAATTTTGAGTTAAATAAATTTTATGGAGTTGTAAAATTAAAGAATCATGTTATTATCCGCATATCCTCCACGTGTTAAAGAAATTGACCTGAAGCTCATATTAAAGATCATGTTTAGGCTACGTGCCGAAATTTTGGGACCCATAGGGTCGTGTTGCTGTTGAATTAATTATTTTAAAATGTACATTTCATACTCAGTCATGTTCATCCATTGCGAGGATATTTATGGGATCGAGTTGCACGCCGCAGTAGGCCATATTAGCTTTATATTTATTATTATTATGCGGATCGGGGCTGCACGCCGCAGCAGGCCTTATAGGCTTTATTATTATGGGATCAGACTGCACACCACAGTAGGCCATATCGTATTTATATAGCGCTTGGGGTGAAGGAGCCCCTCCAAAGTCTGTATCCCCCCCTCCACAGTGAGCGCAAACGATCTATTGTTTGGGATGGACTTCCTAGGGCATGGAGTTACCTTATTTATTTATAATTGTGATGAATTCCCTAGACATGGATCTTGTCCGAATCATTTATATTCGGGGATGGATCTTTCCCTGGGTTAGATTGGCCTTATACAGTACTGAGTGACTGACTTTCGGTTGATGTGTGTGTGTGTGTGTGTGTGTGTGTATATATATATATATATATATATATATATATGGGATGGATCTTCCCTAGGCTGGATTGTCCATATACAGTACTGGGTGATTGAGTATTTGTGAATGTGAATACATGAGGTTTTCCACTGAAGTGCATCACATACAGCACGTACATTGGCATGTAGATATAGAGATATCATATTCCTCATATCATTTAGAATTGAGCTATTTTACTTGTACTAAGTTTAACTGTTGAACTTGAACGCATGCCTACATTTTTGTACTATTATTTCTATACTGGACTGTACCTGCTGAGCTCATCACTACTTACAGCCTAAAGGTTAGTCTTGTTACTTATTGAGCTGGTTGTACTCATACTACACCCTGCACCTCATGTATAGATCCAGGTACTTTCGGATACAGTGGTTGCTAGATTTTGGATTTCATCTGTTGGAGACCCTTGAGGTAGCTGCTTGGCGTTCGTAAACCTTGAATCTCTTTTATTTTAGTTATTGTACTATTCTATAATTTTAGATAGTATTTTTATCAGTCAAACTTTGTTATTATTTAGATGCTCATGTACTCAGTAACATGGAGTTTTAGGAGTGTATTTTATAATGACTCAGTATTTTGTATCAGAAATGGTGTATTTTTACCCTTAAATATATTTATTGTGTTTTCAAACTTAAAAGAATTTTGTGACTTTTGAGGCTGTCGGCTTGCCTAGTATTGAGATATGCGCCATCACGACATGCGGATTTTGGGTGATTACAAGTTGGTATCAGAGCATATGTTACATAGGTCTCACGAGTCATGAGCAGGTTTAGTAGAGTCTTGCGGATCGGTACAGAGACATCTATACTTATCTTCGAGAGGCTGCCGAACCAACCCTTAGGAAAATTTCATTTTTTTGTATTCTGTCGGGCTAATGTGTTGATTCTGGAAACTAAATTTCTGTTATTCTATTCTCTCACAGATGGTGAGGACATGTACTACCGGATCGAATGGTCATCCATCAGTGCCACCAGTTAGGGCCACAAGAGGCCGGGGTCGTGGTAGAGGTCGGGGTCGTGGTAGAGGTCAAGGTGTAGCTCGTACAACAATTGGAGAAACACCTGTAGAAGCACCAGTTACTCCAGCTCAGGAGCAGGTTCCAGACATAGTTGAGCCGGTGGGACTATCTCAGACACGAGTTGTGCCCATTGTGATTCCAGGCCTTTAGGAGGCTTTGGCCCAGATATTGACTGTTTGCACTGGCCTTGCTTGGTGGTTTCGGCTCAGGCCATACCAGCCACTTCTCAGGCAGGGGGAGGTACTCATACCCATGTCGCCCGTACTCCAGATTAGGTAGTGCAGGGACTTCAGATACCAGGGGCACTACTAATCCAGCCGGTTGCAGCTGCTCAGGCCCAGGTGGGTCCTATTATGAATGATGGGGAGCAGAAGAGATTAGAGAGGTTTGGAAGACTCCATCCTCCAACTTTTAGTGGAACTGAGTCAGATGATGCTTAGGATTTCTTGGACAAATGCTAGCGAATGCTTCGCATATCGGGTATTACGAAGACCAATGAGGTCTCATTTACTACTTTTCAGCTGACCGGAGCAGCCTTCAGATGGTGGGAGACTTATGAGAGGAGCAGACTAGTTGGTGAAGCACCACTTTCATGGCATGAGTTTTCTGTATTATTTCTGGAGAAGTTTGTGCCACAGACTCGCATAGAGGAACTGCGCAGACATTTCGAGTATTTACGTCAGGAGGACATAACCGTGACCCAGTATGATATGCGGTTTTCAGAATTGGCTCGTCATATAGTTTCTTTGGTTCCCACTGAGAGGGAGAAGATGAAGAGGTTCATTAATGGCCTCAACCAGCAGTTTCGTTTTGTTATGACTCTAGGAAATATAGCAGATGCTAAATTCGATGAGGTGGTCAACAGTACTCGACGGCTAGAAATGGCTCGTACTTAGGAGCGTTAGGAGAGGAAGGCCAAGAGGTATCGTGGTCCAGGTAATTCCAGCGGTGTTCCTTCTAGAGGCAGCCCTATCATAGTAGGGGTTGCCCTTATTGGCCCACTCAAATGGCTCGTCCAGCTCATTGTGGCACATTAGCTAGCAATGGTTCATAAAGTGCTCACCTGAGTCAACCTTTTCTTAGTTCACTTCAGCTCAAAGTTCATCTCGTGCACCATTAGATCAAGGTTCATATGTACCAGGTTCTTCTGGTAGTTATTCTGGTTCTCGAGGTACACCTCAGAACTTGCCACCATTTATCGAGAGGGATTACTATGAGTGTGGAGAGCTGGGTCATGTGAGGAAACATTTTCCCTACCTTTCGTGAGGTCCAGTAAGCAGAGGAGTCATCCTACAACTCCTGCACCAGTTGATTTACCTCCCGCCCAACCAGCTCGAGGTAGGGTTCAGGTAGCCAGAGGTTGCCCTAGAGGGGGACGTCGATCAGGTGGCAGTAAGGCTCGATTCTATGTTATTCCTTCCAGGACAGATGTTGTTGCTTCCGATGCAGTGATCACTGTCTCAGTGTGCCACAAGGAAGCTTCTATATTATTTGACCAAGGTTCCACATATTCGTATGTTTCATCATATTTTGTTCGTTATTTATATATGCCCCGTGAGTCCTTAGTTTCACTTGTTCGCGTATCTACGCCGGTGGGTGATACTATTATTGTGGACCTTGTGTATCGGTCGTGTGTGGTAACTATTAGGGTACTAGAAACTAGAGTTGATTTCTTATTGCTTAGTATGGTTGATTTCGATGTAATCTTGGGTATGGATTGGTTGTCTCCATGTCATGCTATTCTGAACTGTCATGCAAAAATCGTGATGTTGGAAATACCAGGATTGCTGAAGGTCGAGTGGAGAGGTTCTCTAGATTATGTTCCCAGCAGGGTAATTTCTTATTTGAAGGACCAACGGATGGTTGGTAAGGGGTGTTTGTCATATTTGGCTTTTGTGAGAGATGTTAATGGAGACACTCCTATTATTAATTCTGTACCGGTAGTGCGAAACTTTTCGGATGTATCCTGCAGACCTGCCAGGTATGCCATCCGACAGGAGCGAGAGTGTCTGGGTATCACCAGTTGAAGATTCGTGATTCGGATATTCTAAAGACGGCATTCAGGACCCGTTATGGTCACTGTGAATTTCTTGTGATGTCTTTTGGGCTAACTAGCATCCCAACAACGTTTATGCACTTGATGAATAATGTATTCCAGTCATATCTTGATTTGTCTATCATAGTATTTATTGATGATATCCTGGTGTACTCACGTAGCTAGAATGAACATGCACATCATTTGAGTATTGTACTATAGAGGCTGAGAGAGGAGAAACTTTATGCCAAATTATCTAAGTGTGAGTTCTGGATTAGTTTGGTGGCATTCTTGGAACACATAATGTCCAGTAAAGGAATTAAGGTGGATCCGAAAAAGATAGAGCCAGTTCAGAGTTGGCCCAGGACATCTTCAACTACTGAGATTCAGAGTTTTCTCGGCTTGGCAATATTATCGTCGCTTTATGGAGGGCTTATCGTCTACTACATCTCCCTTGACCAAATTGACCTAGAATGGTTCTCTATTCAGGTGGTCAAATGAGTGTGAAGAGAGCTTTCAGAAGCTCAAGACTGACTTGACCACAACTCCAGTTATAGATTTGCCTTCAGCTTTATGCTCTTATACAATGTATTGTGATGCTTCTCGGATCAGTATTAGGTGTGTCTTAATGCAGGAGGGTAGAGTGATTGCTTATGCTTCGTGCTAGTTGAAGCCACGCGAAACGAACTACCTTATTCATGACTTAGATTGGCAGTTATTGTTCATGCACTAAAGATTTGGAGGCACTATCTCTACGGTGTGTCTTATGAGGTATTTAAAGTTCATCGGAGTCTTCAGCACTTATTTAAATAGAAGGATCTAAATTTGAGGCAGTGGATATGGTTGGAGCTACTAAAGGACTATGACATTACCATTCTGTATCATCCCGGGAATGCCAATGTGGTGGTCAATTCCTTGAGTAGAAAGGTGGTGAGTATGGGTGGCCTTGCATTCATTCTTATTGGTGAGAGGCCTCTTGTAGTTGATGTTCAGACCTTGGCCAATCAGTTTGTGACATTAGATGTTTTGGAGCCCAGTCGGATTCTAGCTTTTGTGATTTTTGGTCTTCTTTTATGACCACATCAGAGAGCACAGTATGATGATCCCCATTTGCTTGTCTTGAAGGACATAGTTCATCACGATGATGCCAAAGATGTTACTATTAGAGATGATGGGATGTTGATGATGTAGGATCGAATTTGTGTACCAAATATAGATTGACTGCTAGAGCTGATTTTTGAGGAGGCCCATAGTTTGCGGTATTCCATTCATCCGGGTGCCGCAAAGATGTATCAGGACTTGAGACAACACTATTGGTGGAGAAAAATGAAGAAGGATATAGTTGGGATTGTAGCCCGGTGTTTAAATTGTCAACAAGTGAAGAATGAGCATCGGAGAAAGGGCAGATTGCTTTCGAGACTTGAAATTCCGGAGTGGAAGTGGGAGCGTATTACCATGGACTTTGTAGTTGGACTCCCATGTACTTTGAAGAAGTTTGTTTGGATAATTGTAGATAGGTTGAATAAGTCCGCGTATTTTATTCCAGTCGGTACTACTTATTTTTTGGATCGGTTGGCCGAGATCTATATCCGCAAGATTGTTCGCCTTCTCGGTGTGCCAGTTTCCAACATTTCAGATCGGGGCATATAGTTTACATCATAGTTATGGAGAGCAGTGTAGCGAGAATTAGGCACACAGGTACAATTGGGTACAACATTTCACCCTCATACGAATGGGCAGTCCGAGCGCACTATTCAGATATTGGAAGATATGCTACGTACTTGTGTTATGGATTTGGGGGGTTCTTGGGATCAGTTTTTGACACTTGCAGAGTTTGCTTACAATAACAGCTACCAATCGACCATTCAGATGGCTCCGTATGAGGCTTTATATGGGAGACGATGTTGGTCTCTAGTGGGTTGGTTTGAGCCGGGTGAGGCTAGGCTATTAGATACTGATTTAGTTCAGTACGCTTTGGAAAAGGTTGAATTAAATCTGGATCGATTTCGCATGGTGTAGTCTAGACTGAAGAGTTATGCCGATCGAAAGGTTCGCGATGTTGCTTACATGGTAGAAGAGAAGATACTACTCCGAGTTTCTCCTATGAAGGGTGTTATGAGATTTGGGAATAGGGGCAAGTTGAGTCCTAGGTATATTGGGCCTTTTGAAATACTTAAGAAAATTGGAGAGGTGGCTTATGAACTTGCTTTTCCACCTAGTCTGTCGGGTGTTCACCCAGTGTTTCATGTATCTATGCTCCGGAAGTATGTCAGAGATCCGTCTCATGTTTTGGATTTTAGTACAGTTCAGTTAGATGGTAATTTGGCTTATGATGTGGAGCCGGTGGCCATTTTGGACCGGCAGGTTCGAAAGTTGTGGTTAAAGAACATAGCTTCAGTGAAAGTGCAGTGGAGAGGCTAGCCATTTGGAGAATCTACCTGGGAGACTGAGCGGGATATGCGGAGCAAATATCCACACCTATTTGAGGCTCTATGTGTGATTCTAAACCCGTTCGAGGACGAACAGTTGTTTAAGAGGAGGATAATGTAATGACCCGATCGGTCGTTTTGAGTATTACTACCCTGTTTCCCCATTTAATGCTTAATTTGTGCTTTACAGTTGTTATGTGACTTGTCGGAGTAATTGGTTCGGGTCCGGTGAGGTTCCAGAATGAATTGAGACACTTAGTCTCAAGGATGAAAATATTGACTGGATGTTGACTTATATGTAAATGGCTCCATAATAAATTTTTGATGATTACAATAGCTCCGTATGGTGATTTGGATTTAGGAGTGTAACCGAAAAATTATTTAGAAGTTCATAATTAAATTTGGCTTGAAATGGCAAAAATAGAAAATTTAAGTTTAGAAGTTTGATCGGGGAGTTGACTTTTTTGATATCAGGGTCGGAATCCAGTTTTGAAAATTTTCATAGGCATGTTATGTCATTTATTACTTGTGTGAACAAACTGATGTCAATCGGACTTGATTTGATAGGTTTCGGCATCGAATGTAGAAGTTGGAATTCCTTAGTTTCATTAAGCTTGAATTGGGGTGTGATTCGTGGTTTTAGCATTGTTTGATGTGATTTGAGGTTTCATCTAAGTGCGTATGATATTTTAAGACTTGTTGGTGTATTTGGTTGAGGTCCCGAGGGGTCTCGGGTGAGTTTCGGATGGTTAACGGATCAAAATTCGGACTTAAAAGAAAATCTGAAATTTTTGCCTTATGGTGCAATCGCTCCTGCAAAAATTGGCTCGCAGGTGCGAGCTCGCAGAAGCAGTATAGGCATCGTAGAAGTGTGAGGTGCGGAGCCTTTAAGTATAACAGGAAAGTAATATGGAAATGCCAGCAACAAGGCCCCAGTTATACCTCAAAACACAAAGTACAATATCAAATGATATCAGGCCTGGAATAGAGTAGGGCTCACCAAAACCTGCTGAAGAGGAAGTAACTGTTAACGAGGACCAAAGTTGCACGTTGATGAACCACCTGCATCCATTGAAGATGTAGCGCCCCCGACAAAAGGGACGTTAGTACTTAGTACATATAGAATAGTACTAGTATGTAAAGCTAAATGTCCTCTTTCAGAATAGAATGTCCATATAAGAAAGGGGAAAGCCATAGAAACAACAACTCACAATCAACCATATCCAAATGATTGGCAATCAGAGCACAAGTTAAAATCAAAAACAAGTAGCACATCATTTATTCTTGAAATACTTTTCCCCAAAAAATGTAATATACAATTTCAACTCATGAATATATAAGAGCTCAACACACATTCAAAATACTTACAAAGCATAGCACTAGTTAAACAACCACATTTGGGCACAAGTATGATTTTCAATATCGGCACGGTGGCCATACTTTACCTATTCAACCCACTTCTTTCACTTTCAAGCATATTTATAGATTATCAACAATATGAGCATTCGAAATCAAGGCCTCAAGTACACATATGAGCAATAAGAGTTTTAGACGCATGGAGTATTCTTTCCAAGTTAAGCATAATGGACTTTCATTCGAAACACAGCCCAAAGCCCTAACATTTTAATACACCTATCATTATTGAACACATTCACGAAGGGTAACATAATGTGATAGGAACATTCATAGCTCATTTTGAATACATAATTCTCGACACTTTGCTTACTCGGGATAATCCAATTTATTGGGAACAACTCGAAATATAGGAATAAGGAACCTGAGCCAACAATACTTGAAACTTACGGGAACATCATGGAATTCATTTCTAAAAGAGTAGTTTAGCCAACAAACCTCACTTTGAGCTTTCCTTAAATTACTACAATGTTCTGAAAATCCTAGCAATCCCAATCTATTTTGATACATAAAAAAATTGAACACAAATTAGGAAGATATTCATGGTTTGAGCTCATTTGAGCATTTTATCAAATACTAGGTGTGCAAATTTGACTACAAGGTTTTTCTACAAGATTTCCTTCATTTTAGAATCCAATATTTACTTATTTGAGCTCAACCATCTTCCCACAAACTTTATTGGTAAATGCATGTATAAATAATACTCTTACACCCAATAATCATACTCCCAATCACCTATCATTTATCCCAAACTCGAAATTAAAGACTAGTGTTATATCATTACCTCTTGAGTGAAGATCTCGTGAGATTTCCTTGTTGGATTTCAAAGGTTGGACAAGGTCTTGTTGAACAAAGCACTTGAGCTTTTCCTCTCTCAAGAACACTCTCACAACTCCGTAAAAATATCAGATTTTTGCCTTCAAAACGAGCCCCAAAGTCTCTTTATCAAAATAGGGTCGGGTTATAAACATAGGAAAATGGACACTTCGAACTCAGGTCTGCCTGACGAAGGTGTTTGGCGCCATTACGACCTTTAGTGGATTTTGGGTCGTGACATCTTGGTATCAAAGCATTAGGTTCACTTGGGTCTCATGATTCATTAGCAAGTATAGTAGAGTCTTGCGGACCTGTACAGAGACGTATGTACGTATCTTCGATAGGCTATAGGGTTGTTAGGAGCACTTTCCTTCTTGATTTCTCATCGTGCGATTTGATCCCTTTGAGGCTTATGCCTTTATTTACTTCTTACTCGTTCTTATACAATGTTCAGCGCTTGTTATCAATCGGGAATCGAGGAATTCCAATGGTACTACAGACATGGAGCAGGATATTTCTCCCTGCGCATTCGAACAAGTTATTATTGTCTTCTTGCAGAAGGATGTTCTGTCATTTCAGCTCAGTAGCTATATTTCTGATGGTTTTAAGGCTATGCACAGGTTGTTGTGATGTTCATGAGTTGTTATCTCACAGTATTGATGTAATGGTGGGGTACTCCTTTATGTGCCGACGCAGTGAATGACTTTAAAGGAGAATTTCTTAGTGCATGATTTAGAGGTTCAACGTTAAATTCCAACAAAGGAAAGACAATCGGACTATGAATGTTCAGGTTTGGGTTGATGGAGTAACGAGACTTGGTATTTTTGAACGTGGTGGAATTTTCATCTATGATGTGTCGTTGTCCTTGTTTGAAGTATTATGGTTCGCTGGTGTTATGGCCTCTTTGATTTTCCTATGGGGCAGGGTGCTATGAAATGGCGCCTGAGAAGCGGTTGTCAGAGATAGCGGTGTGTAGTGGTTACGGGATCGAATCAGTGTTTCTAATATTGATGGCTCGAGAAAACTAATCTTCGGTAATGCTTGGAGTTGGTTGCGATTTATTAATTCAAGTTATAGAGAGATGGATTTTGATTAAGGCAACAATTGGGCAACGAAGGATGAGGAAGGATATGTGGGAGGTGTCTTGCGGTGGTTGAATTACTAGTAGGTCAAGTATGAAAAGTAGGAGTCAAGAAGGTGCTTAAAGGAGAGGGTTTAACCAAAGTGGGAGAGTGGCAGAGTGGCATATGGGTTCTGTGGTAGGATAGACACACGCCTTGAAGGAAGTTTAGAGCAATTTAGGAATCATGATGTGTAGTGACTAGGACCACAAATTTTATTTGGATGCAACATGACTTCGAGTTTGGAATGTATAATTGGACATTTAGTTGATGTCAATGGGGAATAGACGAACTTGTTCAACTGGTGAGTGAGCACGGGCTCATGAGGGTTTACTGATTTCATAGTAATTGCACCCAGTGCAGCGTCGTGGGAAGATGTCGGCATGGAACTTCCATAGGTGGGTTATCTCCTGTGAGTAGGTTAGTGGTTGTGTGATGTTGAGGAAGCTTCTACGAAGAGTTTTACTTGCTATTCGATAGGAGGTCGAATACGTGGTTGTGGTTAATGCTTAGGAATATTCATGAAAGGTTTAACAAGAGATTTTGAGAAATTTGGCTGGTTAGTTGTGCGGGGTCATGGTAATTGAGAAGGAGGAATCTTGGTGGGTTCCAGGGTTATGTAATTGTATCTTCAAGCTAAGTGGGGGAGCCCCATAGTCTTCGATTAGATCACGTGGTTGTCTGCTTGTGCAGTTTCGGGTTATCAGTGTATTGGTAGGTTATTATGACTAAAGATAGAAAATATCAGTGATAATTAGAGCAAAGGATTTGAGGAATGTGTGCTATACTTGGGCCTTATTGATTCATGTTCAGGTTTTGGAAAGACTCGGAGTTTATGCTTCTAGTAAGTGTAAGGTACAAGGAAAAGAATTCAGTCGGGTGCTTCTTCGATAGCGTGTTCACGTGCTAGCAGAGCACTAGAGTTAGGCTTATATTCGGGACCAAGTCAGAATGGGTGACTCTCAACAGTGGTCCTAGTGGGTTCAAGAATTTAAGTGCAGCACCTAAGGACTTGGGATATTCTATGTTATCATTGGGTATGTAGTGTCGTATTGGAGGAAAGGAAGAAATAGCTTTCGATTTGCGAAAGGTCTTGTAGAATGGGTGTACTAGTTGGAGATGCTATTGTACGCGTAAGGGGAAAATGAGATGATTCATGAGTAATGGGACGATATGGTCTCGTGAGGAGGGTAACTCGGGACCAGTGCGGATATGTTTTGTTACGTTTGAATGGAGCTATTATTATTTCTAGGGCAAGTCGAGAATAAATTAGAAGAAGCTAGGCCGGTTAGTAATGGTTGAATCAGCATGATTGTAGTAGTGATTAGTTTCTTCAGTGTGAAGTTATACATGTAGTTTATGGTTGTACACTTGGGCTTGAGCGCCACCACAACCTGGTTGATTTGGGAGGTATTTGATTCGAATGGCTTTGTTGTGTAACTGAATTCCGGAAGGGTTATGGCGGTTTAGATCACGACTTGAGGTTTGTATTTTCTGCGGTCTGAGAATTCAGTTGCGTGTTGCATTAGTTCTTCTAAAATGAGCAAAGTGAAGGGTTTCTAGCCAATGAAGGGGTTATTCCACTAGTAGTTCGAGGGTTATGGTGAATACATGTATTATCACGTAGCAGCATGATAGGTGTAGTGAGCGGCAAGGGAACTCGGAGTTGAAGGTCAAGGTTACGATTCGGTGTTGATAGAATGTCACGAGCTCGGATGAGCAGGGGGTGAATTCAGATGTTCCGAGTAAGCTGGCATTTTCCTTAATGTCACTTGGGAATGGTGTTCTGTGGAAGGGGCTTTGAGTATTGATTTGCGGATTTGATTTGATGGAATTAGAATGGGTGCTGGCTTGGATGTGTCGACTATGCTACCTGAGCGGAAGGTCGTGGGAGCGTACCCCACGGGGAGATTTGTATAAGTGTGACGTGTTAATCACTTGATTGGTAAAGATTGAAAACAACCATGGAGGTTATGGTAATATCACAAATCCAAGAGTTTATGCTTGAGAGGCATTCTATTCCTTGGGTTGTAGACCGCGTGAGTTTGTTCCGGATTTGATGGCTGTTATTATGTGTCATGAATAGGTCAGTGTGGGACTTTGAAAGGTTATTAGCCCAGTGTGGTATGATCAGAATCGGCATGAGGTTCTTTAATGGGTCTAAATGTGGATGTGTACTCTACACCATGCCGGGTGTGTTCATTCGGCATAGCACTTCTTATGGAGGAGTCTTCGGACATTGGATGTTATTTTCGTCATTAGATATTTCATATAATCTATTATGCCATGTGGGTTGAGAGACTGTTAGATTATTCGCACATTTGTTGAGGTTCCACATAGTTGTGGTGTTATGTGAGCAAGATGGCTCTCCAGATGCAGATCATATATCGCACCTTAGTTGCGCTTGGGTTTCGTAGCGTATGGAGCTATTCGTCTCCTCATGGTCGACATTCGGATATTTTGTAAGTATAAGCATTATGGCTTGATGTGTGTTTTCTTCTTAATTGCTATGTGCGGATCGGTTGGCACGCCGCCACAGGTATATTGTTTGGATCGGGTGGCACGCCGCCACAGGTATGTTGTGCGGATCAGGTTGCACGCCGCAATATTGTCATGTTTGGATTGGGTTCCGTAACAGTGTCACATTGGATCGGGTTTCACGCCACAACAATGAGATGTTGAGCATAGTTCCTTACATTCATTTTATGTGCCTTGTTTTCGTCCCTGAGGTAGGTTCATAGCACCTATTCGGCCGTTTTATCCGTTACGCGGACTAGGTAATTCCCTGTCAGAGTTCGTTCTTCCTTATGGGTTACATTCAAGTTTGTAGCTTGTTGGCGCATTGTTGGTATTATATGAGATTTTGGCAGTGTTTGAGTTGGCTTATTGCCTAACAACTTGTACTAGGCGAGACAAGGTTATTAGACCTGGGATCAGTGCGATCGGAGTTAGGAAAGGTATATTAAGGAGCAAATATCGTTATTCAGTCCATAATGAGGTAATGGTCCTTATCAGGAAGAAAGACTCCATGATTTGTTGATTCAACAGGTGATTATTAGTTTCTACGCATCTCTTTCGTCGTGAGAGTCGTGGCGGTATTGCGAGAGTTGGAAAAGGACTTATATGCATCATGAGGTGTGTTGTGAGCATCAGATTCGTGGAATGGCAGTTATTGTTGCTAAAGGATGTTGTTACGGTCAAACGACCTATGTGGTGCATGGTGTGATTTCAGCGGAGAATAATGGTCATGATTGGGTATAGTGTGTAGTGATTGATACGACGTTCGTACGTTAGAATCAAGGATTTGTAGAGAAATTCGAAGATTGGATTTTGGTTCTAAGGCTTATTGACTAAATAAAAGAGATGATCTTCAGTCTGACTGGAGCTAATGTGTTCGACTGGATTGTGGTGGCACGGGTAGGTGCGCGAGGTGTTAAAAAGTGAGTTTGGAAAATGCTGGAGCAGTTCTTAGCACATTCGAGGACGAATGCATGTTTAAGTTGGAGAGTATGTAACGACCCGACTGGTCATTTTAAGCTCTAGAGTGTCATTCAGCGGTTTGAGGCCTTGAGTAGCTTCACTTCAGGTATTATGACTTGCGCGTGTGGTCGGAGTTGAATTTTGGGATGTTCGGAATTGATTGAGATGGAAAATTCTCATTTCGGAAGCTTTAAGTTGGAAGAGTTGACTAAGGTTTGAATTTTGAGTAAATGACCTCGAAATCAAGATTTGAAAGTTCCAACAGGTTCGTATGATGATTTTGGACTTGGGCGTATGTCCGGATCGGGTTTTGGATGACCCGGGAATGTTTTAGCGCTTATTGTGGAAAGTTGACATTTTAGAAGAATTTCATAAGTTTGTGTTGAAATGTATTTTAATGTTATAGATGTCCGTTTGGGATTCCGAGACTAGGGATAGCTCTGTATGGTGATTCTGGTCTTAGGAGCGCGTTCAGATGTGGATTTGGAGGTCCGTAGGTCATTTGGCGAAAGTTGGAAATTTGAAGATTTTTGGAAAGTTTGACCGGGAGTGAACTTTTTGTTATTAGGGTCGAATCTCGATTCTGGAAGTTGGAATAGGTCTGCAATGTCATCTGGGGATTATGTCCAAATTTTGAAGTCGTTCTGGATTGATTTGATATGTTTCGGCACAAGATATAGAATTTGAAAATTTGAAAATGTATAAGTTTGATTCGAGGCGCGATTCGTGATTTTGATGTTATTTGACGTGGTTTGAGGCTTTGACTAAGCCCATATTGTGTTAAAGTACTTGTCGATGGGTTTGGTTGAGGTCCCGGGGGCCTCGGGTGGATTCCGGATGGTTAACAGATCGAATTTGTGTTTGGGGGAAATGCGGGGGCTGATGCCTTCCGGTGTAACTGCAACTGCGAGGTTTTGGCCGCAGGCGAGGAGCCACAGAAGCAGCCAAGAGGGTCGCAGAAGCGGCCAGGCGTGATTAGGGCTGGGGTCATAGGAGCGAGCAGGTGGACCACATAAGCGGGGTCGCATCTGCGGCGGATGGATCGCAAAAGCGAAAAGGAGGAGAGAGGGTTGTTTCGCAGAAGCGTCAATGCAGCCACATAAGCGAGTCCGCAAAAGTGGACTCTTTGATCGTAGAAGCGAGGGAAGCCGCAGAAGCGAAGAGGAGAATCGCATCTATGGAGCCGCAGAAGAGGCTAAGGACTGCAGATGCGAGGGGTCGCTGGGCAGAAAAGATGTTTATTAAAACGGGGCTTGGCCCATTTTTCTTCCATTTTTCACTTGGTTGAGGCGATTTTGGAGAGCTTCAAGGAGAGATTTTCATCAAGCAACACAAGGTAAGTGATTCCCATCTATTATAAGTTAAATACATGGATTCTATAGGGATTTAAACATGGAAATTTGGGATTTTGGTAGAAAACCTAGAAAATTTGTATTTTGGATTTCGACCACGAAATTGGATGGAATTTGGAATAAGTTATATATTTGAGTTCGTAATGTCATGGGTAATGTTTATCTTTGAATAATTTCGAAATTCGGGCACGTGGGCCCGAGGGTTGATTTTATTGACTTTTCGAGCGGAGTTAGGAATGTTTTGGAATTGAGTTATTATGAGTATTGGAGAGTATTGTTATTAGTTTGCTCATTTGTTTGACTATCTTCAGATTGTTTGGCTTGGGATTGAAGAGTTAGAGAGGCATTGGAGTCGGTTATGGAACTTCGGGGCGAGGTAAGTCTCTTGTCTAACCCTGTGAGGGGGAAACTATCCCCTAGGTGATATTAACTATTATGTGCTACTGATTGTGGGTGCTACGTACGCGCGAGGTGATGGGATTCCGTGCGTAGCTAAAGTATGTTTATGTCCGAGTAGACTTAGGATTTATCATGCAATATCTGAATTTCTTGAGCTTATTCCATTGACCTATTTAATTGAAAATATGATTGAACTTGATTTAGAAATTTTATACATCTTAGGCCTAGCCTTATCACTTAAATTGTTGGCAAGAAAAATTGAGAAACGGTAAAGGTTATTCACTTTGAGCCCTTGTACTATATTGTGAGCACGCGTGTTGTGACTCGATAAATTCCTTCCTTTCTTGTGGAGCGGGCCGCACACCTCGGAAGTATATAGAGACACATCTCTGGTTCGTGCCATTCGACCCTCAGTAGTGTACACACCACTCTGGATCGGGCCGAATGTCCTTGGCAGAATTGTGCATTATCGCTAGTAGATCGAGTATTCACAAGATAAACCTTCCACTGATGTCCGGTATTTTATGGTATTTCTTACTTAATTGGTATTGAGACTTAGCACATTCTTTCCTGAGATATTGAGGTAGGACACATGATTGAGAAACTATGCTTTAATAATAACTGAAACATTGAGAAATTTACTGATTACTCCCCCTATTATTGTGTACTTCATGTTGGTTATGAATTATTGTTTCACTTATTTATTTAGACCTCTTGTAAGTGTCGAAGTCGACCCCTCGTCACTACTTCTATGGGGTTAGGCTAGATACTTACTAGGTGCGCGTTGATTACATAATCATACTACACTTGCTGTACATTTTTGTGCAAGTACATATATACCTGGTGATCGTTTGGGCGCAGAGGCGCGGATGTTGCGGGGACTTACCATGAGCTGCATTTCATGTTATGATCTGTAGCCTGCAGAGTCTCCATCAAGGTTATTTATGTTCTCCTGTCTAATTGTATTCCATACAAATGTTGTATTTTGTTGTATCTCCTAGTTGATGCTCATGCACTTATGGCACTGGGTTTTGAGGTTCTTAAGGGTGGTTCATTGTTGTAGTTCGTGTAAATATCATTGTTACCCCGTAAATTCTATTTCTTACTATTTAAATGATTAAAATTGTGATTTCAAAGATACTAAAATGAGTAAGTAAGTTAATCATACACTTTTGGATTGCTTGACGAATGTGTTAGGCGCCATCACGACCTTTAGTGGATTTTGGGTCGTGACAAGAATATGGTCCGCAAAATGATTGATGCCCAAAATTGGCCTACACTGGACCGGTCTGCGATAGGCCTGCAGTCCGCAGACCACTTATGCAGCCGCAAACTGGGCCGCAGAATCGCCTACCAAAGTTTCCTCATGCCAACTCTGCGATAGAAGTGCAGAGCGCGAAACGGTTCTGTGGTCGCAAAATAGACCGTAGAATTGCCTTCTTTTGCCAAAAAATTTCATCCACTCCTCAGTGCATTCTTCAACCCAAAAAGTCTATCTCGGCACCACGAAACCTTAAATTCCTTTGCGAAATTTTACGGGGCCTTAGATGTTTCTTTGAAAGCCTTTGGAATTATTTGGTGGGTCTCAAGAATGAACTTTATCAACTATATCACGATCTCTCTTTTGACTTCTATAGTGTTGCTCTCATTGGGGTGTCCTTAGATAAAGTAGATCATGGCTTGAAAACCATGTTATGACCTTTCAAAGCAGTTTATTTTTTGATTCCAAAGGAAAGAGTGGAAATTAGAGGACATCTTCTCTGTAATTTCATATCAAAGCAAAATTAATCACAAATAATGATTCCAGTCTTTACATTATTGATCTCGTGCTATGCACGGGCAATCATCATCTAGTAATAGAAGAAAGAGCTAATGCCATTTCCTTCTTCGTTCTTTCTAATTCTTTCACTTCTAAGGCAAACCTTAGAGTGAGTAAAGTTAACTCCGGGAAGAATCAAAATATTAATTTTCTAGTAGAAGAATCACACTTTTTAGAAGATTGGAGTTTCCAAAGGTAGAACTAGAACCTCATGGAAATATCTAACTATACTTGATGTTTGCACCCAATAATGTCAACTTATTATGGTTAAGTAATAAAATGAGGTGAGAATATATACCAATTAATCATAGTAAGTAATAAAAGTTTACATTGCACAATGTTGTAAATTTATTGATTTGATATAAATATTACGAAGTTTTTTCTAGAAGGCAAAAGTGCCTCCTCCTAGGTTGATCAGATATTCCATCTAAATAATTGCATAATGTTACCCTGTTTATTCCGTTTACTTGGATAGTTTTCATTTTGTACTCCTCTCAGGAAAGCAGTAATCAAATATTTATTTTACTAAATTATCCTATTAATGGTACTTTAAAATTTAAATTTGCTCTAACTAGTTTGATTGAAAAGGAAGCCTTGGAAGCGTAAAGTTGTCTTCATGTGAATTATAGGTCAAGGGTTCGAGCCGTGGAATCGGCCACTAATATTTATGTTAGGGTAGATTGTCTATATCACATCCCTTAGGGTCCAAATGTTCCCCAAATCTTGCGAAAATGTGAGATGCTTTATGTATCATACTGCCCTTTACTCTATTTAGTTTGATTGAAAAAGACAAGTAAAAGGAAAAATATATTTTTAGTGTACTAGACAGTAAAAGGAAAGTAAGGGAATAGAACATTTTATGGGAGTACATAACTTATTGCTCTTTTATAAACTTTACATTTCTAAAAGGGGTTGGTAGATACATGACAGGTGTCACAATAATGTTGAGACTTGGCACTGTTTACCCATAAAACGGTATAGTTAAATTTATACGTGGTTTCTAGACTAGTGAATTAATCCGATCCTAAAATAATGAAATAATTAAAGAAATGCGCAACACTTAGCCTTAAAATGAAGATAAAATTACGAAAAACAGTAATTTCAGGAGCAGAGCTTCCGGGCACAACAGTGATGAAACCAAGGAACAAAAAAGGAAAATTGTGTAAAGCTCTTAATCGATTATAGAGTATGTTTACTAGAAAAGTCGTGTCCTCTATAATGATATCATAGCTCACTATTTATAGCTACGCCTAGGGAACAAGGTCCTAGGACCGTGCCCTTCTTTAATGTCAATAATGAGGGCTATTGATGAAGGTGTAATGGTGAGCATAAATGACAAATTATTTGTAACAGGCAACACACTAAATATTGTGGAATATTCTCCATTAAATGCTATCGGTACGAGGGTATTTTTTACATCTTTACGAGTGTCATTTGTTCCGGTGACAAACAGGATAATTGCCTCCGGTTCTAACAATCCCCCGCCTTACGTTACACGTGCCACTCTCTTAAGAGGCCACTTAGCATAGCGTATTTTACCATATACAAATAGTCCCCCTGCTTTCTCGTGACATAACTTTGTGACGCCGGGAAGTTGGTAGAAACACTCTTTTTGGCGGGAACTACTATGATTCCTTCTGAAAAGCTTCTGATGGTTGATTAGACGCATGTCTCTCCGCATTTAATATCCCGAACATATGTCATCCCACGATTCAGCATAGCTTTTGCTGGATATCGAGGTAATCATGGCCACGAATTTACCCGCCCAAACCTTTACTTATACACATCAACCTTCTTCACTCATGCTCCATAACTCTCCAAACTCTCCAAAACTCTCTTGATTGTTCTTCAACCTTTCTTTTACTTTCTTCAAACAAAAAAGCTTTTCCTTCATCCATAACATATAATGGCTTCTTCTTCAAAGAACACCAACTCTTCAAAGAGAAATAGCAAAGCCGAGGACGTTGCTCCTCCAATAGTGAGAACCATCATCCCTAGAAGTCTTGTTACAACAAAAGATTTCGAAGAAAAATTCCCTTCAACTAACCCTCGCACGTGGGCCATTGAAAGATACTCTTCTTCCATCCGTCCTCCCAGTATTTCTATTGTGAAGGAAGTTTGCCACTGCCAAGATTTGGACATTGTTTCTCCTGATCTAACAGAGCGAGTAACCCTACCCAGGGAGGGTTTTACATAATTTCACATGTATCCCTTTACTTTGGGTGTGTTTTCTTTTAGTGGAGATCTTGGCTCCTTTATTGCGGAGTTCTGCCTCCACTACCAGGTGTGTTTGGCATAAGTAAGTCCTTCTGTGTGGAGGATGATTGCTTTCCTTCGGCGTTTGTGCTAAGAGACGGGAGAGGAGATATCCTTAGCTCATGTTATGAATCCTTATTCCACCAAAGTCTTCCACGGGGGAATGATAAACTTCAGCAAACGCGGCCACCATGCTCTATTATCTAGCATGGATAATGACAATGACCGTGGTTGGATGGAATGGTTCATTACAGTTGCCACAAATGTTATCATTTCGGCAACGGCTTCATCCTTTCTAGAATCATAGAACCGCACTCGTAATCTCCTTGTTTGATATCTATTTTATTAGAAATTCCTTCATATACGTACTGATCCTCCTCCTTTCGCCTGTTTCAGCAACTCGATGGGTTCCACCTAGGGTTGAAGTCTTAGCCCAGCGGGTTCGTTACTATGCTCGAAACCCACACATGGAAAGAACTGGCCCTCAAATACGGGTGGAAGTTCAAAAATCATGAAAACTTAAACTTGTCTCGTTTTTGCCTTTTACGCGAGGAAATTGATTGGTACTTTTTCCCTTTATTCTAAAATGAGGTGTACCGACGGGCTCAGTTGTCATCCCCGAGCAGGATGTTTTGGCTGATCCTGCTAACGCGGCGAGGCTTCTTCAAGAGGAGCTTACTCGAGCAAGTGTCTCTAAGCCTGCTTTCGGGTACAACTGTTTCTTCACGGAGTTCCCTGCCGGAAGATATTTAACGAAAGAAAAGACGTTCCTCCACGGCCGGGGAAAAGAATAAGAGGGCAAATACTGCTTCCCCTGAGTCGTCTCCGAAAGTCGTGATGACTAGCCCTCCTCCCGGGCCGATCATAAACACTATGATGATAGACGATGATGGAGAAGCTAGTGATGGGGAAGCTTCTCTACTTAGAAGGCGAGATCCTCATCAACTCAACAGAATGCTCAACCTGTTGAGTTAGTTACCCCAACCGAAGACGATGTCTCGGCACTTTGGGGGGAGTTTGAGATGGTATAAAATGCCAACTCCCGTTTTCGGGTCCCAGTCACTGTGTCCGGTATTATAGGGCTGAGTACAGAGACCCAGTCATCTCTGGTTGGCGAGCAACCGACAACTAGCACTGCATTTGTCGTGGCTGCTTCTCATCCTTCATCGCCATCGGCTTCATCTCCTTCTTCACCAAGTCTTCCATCAGAAATTGCTACATCATCTTCTCCGGCCGCATCTGTCCGAGAAGAGGATGTTCCTCTCCCCCAGTCCCCAGTTCATGGGAATTTGGGGAAAAATTATGCTGCCTCATCTGAAGATCCGCAAAGGAGGAGGAACGTTACTCTCTCGGTCTCTATCGGATGCAACATGCTATCCAGGCCGGTGGAACTTGCTAATTATCTGAAGCCTTTGGTATTAGAGAAAGATTGGGAAAAGATACAGGCTCTCTCTCGAGAGTGCTTGTTGAACAACGCCATGCACAACGTCGCAGCGGTACATTCTTTACTTCCCTTATTATTTCTTCTATTTTTGCCTAAAGATATCTTGAGTTTTCCTTTCTTGCTTTGTAGTCTAACTTTCTTGCTTCCGGAGGCCTCTAGAGGGTGATTCGGGAAAAAGAAGAACTTACCTCCGCACGAGATCAACTTTTGACCGAGCGGGAGAAAACTGCCGCTTGCCTCCCAGAATTGGAAGCCAAAGCTGCTGAGGCCGTTTTATTGGAGACTCATTTGCATCAAAGAAAGTAAGAAGTGGTAACCCTTAGCTAAGAGATTGGCCCGCTGAAGGTTAAATTTGACGAGGCCAGGGCCAAATAGGTTGAACTCCATAATGCGATTCTTGCTACAACCGACCGCGAGGTTGCTTTCGCTAAAAGAGTGACCAACTTGGAGGCAGCCTTTAACTCCAAACCTGAAGAGCATCCTGCTGGGGGGGTGAAACATGCTCAGCTGGAGGAGAAGTATAAGAAGACTATCGAGCATAATAGGCTCTTCAGTTCAACTGATCGTGACCTTGATGTCAGCCTCAGATCTGTTAGGTCCGCCCTGGAAAACCTTTTTGCCAAGGTAACCCAACTCAAAGAAGAACTTAAGCGCCGAGCGGCTTCCCTCATTGTTGAGAAAACTTATGTAATGTACAACATAAGGAGAAAAACCTTAAAAAAGATGCCAAAGCTAGTATCATTGACTTTGATGCAGAAATTGCTAAGACCCATGAGCTTGAGTTAGCTGCTAAAAGTGGTCTCCCGGTAGAGCCTGATTCTTCCGGTTCTTCTGGTTCTGGTTCTAAAACTTCGGGAACTGAAGAATAAACGGAAGGCGAAGATGTTGAAGGATAAACTGATGAAGGCCAAAATGTTGAGCCATTGACAGATCTACCCACTTCCCTTGGGGGAGCGAACACTTCTCTTCCTCCGGGTTCCGGAGATGCAACAGTTTAGCTTATCTTTTTCTCCAACTTTTGTATTCTTGCCACTTTGGCACGTTATTATAAATAAAGACATCTTTTTGCTCAAGTTTTGTTTGAGTCTTTCTTTCGTTTGAACGTTTATGAAAGTTTTGCATTCTCTTTTTCCTTTTTCGTAAGTGTTTTGTGCAAGTTTTACTGTTTGCGTCTTATTACGTTAAGCCTTGGGGTGTGTTTTCCCCCAAAAGCATTTTGGTTCCGGGCATAAGTGTTTCTGAAATCAACCCTTTAACGTGAGGGTTTTCATAAGAGAGGGCCCTCTTATGCTTATGGTGCTCTTAAAGAGGATGTCTCCTGTTTATTATGGTACTAGCATTTGAAGTACTTGTTTAGCTTTCAAATGATAAAATCAATTCATCGATCAGACAAGAAACAAGATGGAAAACAAGGACTTTATTTATTCCTTTCGTTTTTAAAAATTACATGAGCATTCGTTATGCTACAAAGAAATTATCATTACTTGTGGCTAATTCATACAACTTGCTTCTACGGGGCTGGTCGCGCAGTCCCCGGTCCCGACGACACAGTTGTGTTCCCGATATTTCTGCTCCGGACGATATGGCAGTCATTGTTGTTGCATTCTCAGATCATTCCCCCTAGTGTTCAAATGCGAAGAATACAAATTGGAACACTGGGAATTTTGCACCTTCGAGGATCCGATTAATGAATTGCTAGACAATCTTCTGCTCGGTAACAAACTTCCCTTCCCCTTAGGAATTTATGCTATCGAGCAAAAGACTATCTAACAATCCTCTAGTGGTTTACACTTGTGAACGATCGGATAACCTTTGCTTGATAGCAAACTTATTTTCCATGTGGGAATTTTGCTATCGAGCCAAAGATTATATAACCGCCCCAGAGTGGTTCTTCGCTTGTGCGCCTTGCTATTAAAGGTCTTATTGCTGCCATAAAAACTTTCTTCGTAGTATGCTTTTCGTTGTTGCCTCATTAAAACCTTGCCAGAAAAATCCAATTGGAATAAAAATTGGATGAAGGAAAAAAGAGTGAAGTACATACTTTAGTCCAAGCGATGTTTGTCAGCAATAATATCTCTTGAGGTGTGCCACATTCCAGTTGCTTGGTAATCTTTCTCCATTCTAATTCTCTAACCCGTATGAACCATTCCTGGTGACAGCTGAAACCCGGTAGGGCATTCCCAAGTTTGACCCAGTTTCCATGCATTGAGTTCCCGGGTGTTTTGAGTTACTTTCCTTAGAACCAGATCTCCCATTGTAAAATAACGAAGGTTAGCTCTTCGATTGTAATATCTTTCCATCCTGTGCTTCTGTGTCTCCATCCTTATATATGTCAATTCCCTGCGTTCATCGAGTAATTCCAAGTTGACCAACATGGCTTCGTTGTTCGTGTCTTCACTTGCATGGAAATATCTTAAGGTAGGCTTCCCTACTTCAATCGGAATTAAGGTTTCTGCTCCGTACATAAGGGAAAAAGGAGTTTCCCCCATGCTTGATTTGGTCATCGTTCGGTTTGCCCATAAAACTCCAGGTAGTTCCTTAGGCCATTTACCTTTGGCCTCTTCCAACCTTTTCTTGAGCTTTTGTATAATCACTTTATTCGTCGACTCCGCTTGACCTTTTGTGCTCAGATGATAAGGTGAATATGTGATTCTCTTTATTTTCAAATCTTCAAGGAACTTTGTGATCTTTGAGCCAATAAGTTGCGGCCCATTATCGCATGTTATTTCCTTTGGTATTCTGAACCTGCAGATTATGTTTTTCCACAAGAAATCCACCACTTCGCGTTCACCGATCTTCTGATAAGGACCTTCTTCCACTCATTTAGAAACAAAGTCAGTTAAAATCAAAAGAATCCTTACCTTACCGGGAGACAGTGGTAGCGGTCCGACGATGTCCATCGCCCACTTCATGAATGGCCACAAGGACAGAACTGAATGCAGTGGTTCTGCCGGTTGATGTACCATCTGTGCGTAGCGTTGGCACTTATCGCATTTTTGTACAAAAGCTTTGGCATCTTGTTCTATGCGGGGCCAATAATATCCTGCCATTACTAGTTTTAGCACTAAAGAATCTGCACCATAATGGGTTTCGCATATCCCTTCGTGGACTTCTCGTATAACGTAATTAGCGCCAAATGCTCCCAAACATCGGGCAAAAGAGGCTTGGAAAGATTTTCTGTACAGTTGGCCTCCTTTGAAGCTATACCATGCTGCTTTGATGTGCATCGCCATGGATACCTTGGAAGCTTTGGGTAATTTCCAATCGAGATAATCAATAATCTCATTCCTCCAGTCCTAGACCAAATTAGTCATATTAACCTCGTAGTAGCTATCCACATCTAAGACCGAGTGCATCAGTTGTACTACCGTCCCAAAATTTGGTCCTTTCATTTCCGTTGATGAACCGAGGTTAGCCAGTGCATCTTTTTTTGCATTTGCATCCCTCGGGATATGAGTAATTGATCACTCCTAAAATCGAGCCAGTAGAGCCTCGATCCTTACTACGTATTGTTGCATGCGCTCCTCTTTGGTTTCCCGTAGACTTGATTTATCACCAGTTGTGAGTCACACTAGATTTCTATGACCTCGGAATCTAGTCCCCGGGCCAGTCTGAGTCCTGCAATCAAAGACTCATACTCTACTTCATTGTTAGTTAAAGGGACCGTTCTAATGGCTTGCCTTAGGGCTTCTCCCGAAGGCATGGTTAATACTATGTCGATATCGGACCCTTTTACGTTGAAGGCTCCGTCTATAAATAAGGTCCAAACTTCCGATGTCAATTCTGACACCATTAGTGCCTCCTTGGTTGCTAGAGGTAGCAATCCCAGACTGAAATCGTCCACAAAGTCAGCCAAGACTTGTGACTTAATTGCAGCCCTTGGTTTAAACTCTATGTCGAATTCACTCATTTCGACGGCCCAATGGCCAACCTACCCCTAGAGTTCGGGTTTGTGAAGGATGTTCTGCTGGGGAAATGTGGTCAGCATAACTATTGTGTGATATTGGAAGTAGGCCCTCAGCTTCTGAGGTTAGGCTCGACGCTTACCAGTACATGGGGTCGGTTGTACTGATACTACACTCTGCTCTTTCTGTGCAGATTTTGATATCAGCTCAGGTTGATCGAGATTTTGCTATTGGTCCGCTATCCGGAGACTCAAGGTAGATCTGTCGGTATTCACAGACCTTGAAGTCCACGTCTATCTTTTCTGTTCTACTATTTCTTTCATTCAGACAGTTGTATTTCTTTATGACTATTACTTGTAGCAAATTCTAGAATGCTCGTGAATTGTGACTCCAGATCCGGGCGGTAGTAGTTAATACAATTTTATGATATTCTGCACTTATTATATTTCATTTTAGTTAATTATTGTTAATTACTGAATGGAAATAATAAATTGGTTAATAATTCTCTAACGTTGGCTTGCCTAGCAAGTGAAAATGTTAGGCGCCATCACGGTCCCGTAGGTGGGAAATTTTGGGTCATGACAGTTGGTATTAGAGCACTAGGTTGCCTAGGTCTCATGATTCACGAGCAAGCTTAGTAGTGTCTGGAGGATCGGTACGGAGACATCTGTGCTTGTCTTTCAGATACTATGAAGTTAGGAGCAAGTTTCACTTCTTTTCTTCTCTGTCGTGCGAGTTTGCTTCCTCAATACTGATTGAACTCTTCTACTCTTATTCCCTCGCAGATGGTGAGAACACGTACTGCTACCTCAGCTGAGCAGCTGCCAGAGCCTCCAGTGACAGCTTCTACGCGGGGCAGAGGTCGAGGCCGAGGCCGTGCCAGAGGCCGAGGCAGGGGCAGGGCACAACCTAGGGCCGGGGCAGCAGCCCCAGTTGTGGAGCCTCAGATAGAGCTTGACGAGAAGGTTCCAGCCCAGACTGTTCCTGCCGGACCAACTCAGGTTCCGGAGTGGTTCATTGCCACCCATGTACTTCAAGACACTTTGGTCCGTTTGGTGGGCCTTATGGAGAGTGTGGCCCAGACTAGCACATTTCCCACAGCACCAGTAGTCTCTCAGGCTGGAGGAGGAGCCCAGACTCCCACCACTCCCGCTCCGCAGCAGATAGCTCCCCAGTATCAAGCTCCAGCAGCTCAGCCCGTCAGATTAGTTCAGTCGGTTATTGCGGCACAGGTCGGAGATGGGCCAGCTATGTCTTCTGAGGCTTTATGGATATTGGACAGGTTTACCAAGCTCTTTCTTGTTCACTTCAGTGGTGCTCCTTCATAGGATCCCTAGGAGTATCTTGACAGCTGCCACGAGGTTCTATGAAACATGGGTATAGTGGAGACCAATGGGGTCTATTTTGCTACATTTCAGATGACTGGTTCCGCCAAGAAATGGTAGAGAGATTACTTGTTGACCAGACCAGCTTGGTCGCCTGCTCTTACTTGGGACCAGTTCTCTCAGCTCTTCATAGAGAAGTTTCTGCATATTACATTGAGAGAGCAGCGTCGCTGTCAGTTTGAGCGTCTTCAGCAAGGCAGTATGACTGTTACTCAGTATGAGACCCATTTTATGGATTTGGCCCGTCATGCTATTCTTCTGCTTCCCACCGAGAGAGAGTGAGAGAGAGTGAGGAGGTTTATTGATGGACTTGCTTAGCCTATCATATTGCAGATGGCTAAGTAGACTGGGAGTGAGATTTCTTTTCAGGCGGCTGCTAATGTCACTAGACCAGTCGAAATGGTTCTTACTTAGGGAGGTCAGGGGTCTGATAAGAGGCCTCATCATTCCGGTGAGTTCAGCGGTGCCTCATCTAGAGGCAGGAGTACTTTTGGTAGAGGCCATCCTCCCAGGCCGTTTCATTAAATGCTCCAGGCATCCCACAGTGCCTCAGGTGGTCGTGGCCCTCAGATGCATTATTCCGACCAATTAGCCTACAGTGCACCACCAGCTCCTATTAATGCACCACCAGCTCCTATTAGTACATCTCCACTCCAGAGTTATCAGGGTAGTTATTCGGGTCGATAGGGTCAGCAGTCACAGCAGCCGAGGTTATGATATACTTATGGTGATCCGAGGCACATTGCTAGATTTTGCCCTTGGGCAACGGGTAGCTCACAGCAGCAGAGTTCTCGTTCCATGGTTCCGGCACTAGTTGTTGCACCACCTGCTCAGTCAGCCAGAGGCAGGGGTCAGGTACCTAGAGGTAGAGGCCAAACTATTAGAGGTGGAGGTCAGGCCGTTAGAGGTGGAGACCAGCCAGCTAGAGGCCGTCCCAGGGACGTAGTTCAGGGTGGTGGGGCCCAGCCCCTGTGTTATACTTTCCCAGCTAGGCTTGAGGCTGAGTCATCTGACACTGTTATCACATGTACTGTTTCAGTTTGCTGTAGAGATGCTTCAATTCTATTTGATCCGGGTTCTACTTATTCCTACATGTCATCCTATTTTGCTTCATATTTGGTTGTGCCTCGTGATTCTTTGAGTGCTCCTGTGTATGTGTCCACACCTGTGGGAGATGCTATTATGGTAGATCGTGTTTATCGTCGTGTGTGGTCACCATTGGGAGTCTTGAGACTCGTGTAAATCTTCTACTTCTTGATATGGTTGATTTCGATGTCCTTTTGTGTATGGATTGGTTGTCACCTTACCACGCTATATTGGATTGTCACGCCAAGACGGTGACCTTAGCCTTGCAGGGGTTGCCTCGATTAGAGTGGAGGGGAAATCTTGGCCATTCTGCCAACGGGTTTATCTCTTATGTGAAGGCTTGGCATATGGTCAAGAAGGGGTGTCTAGATTATTTGGCTTATGTCCGCAATTCTAGTGCGGAGGTTCCTTCCATGGATTCGGTGGAGGTTGTTAGTGAGTTTCCAGAGGTGTTTCCTACAAACCTGCCGGGGATGCCACCCGACAGGGATATTGATTTTTGCATTGATTTGGCTCCAGGCACTCAGCCTATTTCCATTCCTCCATATCACATGGACCCGCCAGAGTTGAAAGCATTGAAGGAGTAGTTGCAAGATTTGCTTGATAAGGGCTTCATTAGACCTAGTGTCTCGCCCTGGGGTGCACCTGTGTTGTTTGTGAAGAAGAAAGATGGATCGATGAGGATGTGTATAGATTATCAGAAGTTGAAGAAAGCCACCATCAAGAACAAATATCCATTGCCGAGGATTGATGATTTATTTGATCAGCTTCAAGGTGACAAGGTGTTTTTGAAGATTGATTTGAGATCCGGCTACCATCAGTTGAGGATTAGGGCATCCGATGTTCCTAAGACAACATTTCAGACTCGGTATGGGCATTATGAGTTTTTAGTGATGTCATTTGGGCTGACAAATGCACAAGCAACATTCATGGATTTGATGAACCGGGTGTTCAAACCCTACTTGGATTTCTTTGAGACTCTGAAAGATAGCCAGTTACTTTCTTGGGTCACGTTGTATCAGTAGAGGGTATTCAGGTGGATCCTAAGAAGATTGAGGCAGTCCAGAATTGGCCTAGACCCACATCAGTTACAGAGATCCGTAGTTTCCTGGGATTGGAGGGCTATTACCGTCGATTTGTGGAGGGATTTGCATCCATAGCAGCCCTATTGACCAGATTGACCCAGAATGGTGCCCCGTTCAGGTGGTCAGATGAGTGTGAAGCAAGCTTTCAGAAGTTCAAGACTGCTTTGACCACGACACTGGTATTGGTGTTACCCACAGGTTCAGGATCTTATACAGTATATTGTGATGCATATCGTATTGGTCTGGGTGCGGTATTGATGCAGGGTGGCAAGGTTATTGCATATGCTTCACGGCAGCTGAAGGTTCCCGAGAAGAATTACCCTGTTCATGATCTAGAGCTGACAGCCATTATTCATGCGCTGTATATTTGGAGGCACTACCTTTACGGCGTGCCATGTGAATTATTCACTGATCATCGGAGCTTGCAGTATTTGTTCAAGCAAAAGGAACTCAATTTGAGGCAGAGGAGATGGCTGGAGCTATTGAAAGACTATGATATCACCATATTGTATCATCCCGGGAAGGCCAATGTGGTGGCCGATGCTTTGAGTAGAAAGTCAGTCAGTATGGGTAGCCTTGCATATATTCCAGTTGGTGAGAGACCACTTGCATTGGATGTTTAGGCCTTGGCCAACCAGTTCCTGAGGTT
Source organism: Nicotiana otophora (assembly GCA_000715115.1). Lineage (NCBI taxonomy): Eukaryota > Viridiplantae > Streptophyta > Magnoliopsida > Solanales > Solanaceae > Nicotiana > Nicotiana otophora. Next base: position 92,805 of record AWOL01S0032418.1, read on the forward strand.
AGATGCTTCTGAGCCCAGCCACGTTCTAGCTTGTACAGTTGCTCGGTCTTCTTTGTTTGAGTGCATCAAAGATTGGCAGAATGACGATCCTCATTTACTTGTCCTTAGAGACACAGTGCGGCATAGTGATGCCAAGTAGGTTACTGTTGGAGATGACGAAGGTTGGAGGATGTAAGGTCGTATTTGTGTGCCTAATGTGGATGGACTTCATGAGTTGATCCTTGAAGAGTCACATAGTTCCCGGTATTCTATTCATCCGGGCGCCGCCAAGATGTATCATGACTTGAGGAAGCATTATTGGTGGAGGCGAATGAATAAGGACATAGTTTCCTATGTAGCTCGGCGCCTAAATTGCCAGCAGGTAAAGTGTGAGCATCAGAGACCTGGTGGTTTACTTTAGAGGTAAGAAATTCCTGAGTGGAAGTGGGAGCGTATCACTATGGATTTTGTTGTTGGACTCCCACGGACTCAGAGGAAGTTTGATGCAGTTTGGGTCATTATGGACAGGCTGACTAAGTAAGCACATTTCATTCCTATAGCAGTTACCTATTTCTCAGAGTGGTTGACAGAGATTTACATTCGTGAGATTGTCCGTCTTCACGGTGTGCCAGTGTCTATCATTTCTGAGTGAGGTGCACAGTTTACCTCGCACTTTTGGAGGGCAGTTCAGCGTGAGTTGGGTATGTGGGTTGAGTTGAGCACAACATTTCATCCTCAGACGGACGGACAGTCCGAACGTACTATTCAGATTTAGGAGGATATGCTCCGCGCTTGTATTATAGACTTTGGAGGATCGTGGAATCAGTTCTTGTCCATTATAGAGTTCGCCTACAACAACAACTACCAGTCGAGCATTCAGATGGCTCCCTATGAGGCATTATATGGTAGGCGGTGTTGGTCACTAGTTGGGTGGTTCGAGCCGGGAGAGGCTCAGTTGTTGGGTATAGACTTAGTACAGGATGCCTTGGATAAGGTCAAGATTATTCAGGATCGACTTCACACAGCTCAGTCCAGGCTGAAGAGTTATGCCGACCGTAGAGTTCGTGATGTTGCATTCATGGTCGGAGAGAGAGTGTTACTTCGGGTATCACCCATGAAGGGTGTAATAAGGTTCGGAAAGAAGGGCAAGTTGAGCCCTAGGTATATCGGACCTTTTGAGATTATGGAGAGAGTGGGAGATGTGGCTTACACGCTTGTGTTGCCACCTAGTTTAGCAGTTGTTCATCTGGTATTCCATGTGTCCATGCTTCGCAAGTATCACGGCGATCTATCCTATGTTTAGATTTCAGCTCTGTCCAGTTGGACAAGGATTTAACTTACGAGGAGGAGCCGGTGGCCATTCTAGCCCGACAAGTTCGCCAGTTGAGATCAAAGCGTTACCCTTCAGTTCGAGTGCATTGGAGAGGTCAGCCTATTGAGGCAGCTACTTGGGAGTCCGGGTCCGATATGCGGAGTAGATGTCCCAACCTTTTCACCAGCCCAGGTACTTTTCTATGTCCGTTCGAGGAAGAACGATTGCTTTAGAGGTGGATATTGTGATGACCCAAAAGGTCATCTTATGTTTTAGAACTCGAATCTGCGCTTTTAAGCCTTACAAATCTCATTTTTAGCCTCCTCGATTTGCGTGCGCAGTCCGGACAGGTTTTCGAAAAGCTTTTATGTTGAAATTAATGAAAATAAGAATTTTTGCCTTAAAAATTAATTTTAGTTGACTTAGATCTACAGTTTTGGTAAACGGGCCCGAATCCATATTTTGATAGTCTCGGTGGGTCCGTATCGAATTATGGGACATAGGCGTATGCCCAGAATCGAATTTGGAGTTCCCTATCTCAACTTATGAATTTTTTATGAAAATTAAAAGTTTGGAAATTATTTGTTTTTAAGAATTGATTGATATTCGGCATTGTTCGTATCGGGTCCGTATTTTAGTTTCGGAGACCGGTACAGGTTTGTTATGACATTTAAGACCTGTCTGTGAAATTTGGTGAGCAACAGAGTTGATTTGATGTGATTCGGATGTCCAGTTGAGAAAATAGAAATTTTAAAGTGTTCTTGAGAATTTCATTTGATTTGGTGCTAAGTTCGTAGTTCTAGGTGTTATTTTGGCAATTTGATCGCGCGAGCAGGTCAGTATGTTGTTTTTAGACTTGTGTGCATATTTGGTTTGGAGCCCCGAGGGCTCGGGTGAGTTTCGGATAGGCCACAGGATGTTTTGGACTTTGGAAATCTGGTTTCTTTTGTTTTTGCAGAGTCTATGTTGTGGCATGTCCTTCTTCGCGTTCGCGAAGGTACTCTCGCGGACGCGAAGAGTAAAGTGGGCAACTGAGGTTTTCTTCTTCGGGAACGTGAAGGCCTGGTCGCGAATGTGAAGTGATGGGGGACTTACCCTTTGCGAACGCGACTGGCTCAACACGAACGCGAAGCATGTGTGGACTTGGGGGGGGCGGGTCGTTGCTTCATCTCGAACGCGAGCCATGTCTCGCAAAAGCGAAGGCTAGAGGGGAGTAATCATCGGAAACGCGAGCTGGGTCTCGCAAATGCGAAGTCTTGGCAGCCATTACCCATCGTGAACATGACAGTGCTCTCGCGAACGTGATGAACACTGTCACCCAGCACTTAACAGAAGCCAGAAACGGGATGTTAGCCAAAAAAACTCATTTTTCTCAAAAATCAAACGGCGAGAGGCGATTCTTCAAGAGTCATTTCTTCCCCCAAATTGTTGGCAAGTGATTCCAAACCATTTTCTTTCAATTACCCATTACGTTTCTTGAATTTTCAACCTAAAATCTAGAGTTTTCATGGTAGAATTAGGGGTTAGGGTAGAAACTAGGGATTTCGGGAATTTAGGGATTTAGAACTCAATTTAAGGTCGGATTCCAAAACTAATTACATCTTCGGGCTCGGGGGTGAATGGGTAAAAGGATTTTGGTCCGAACCTCGGGCTTTTGACCAAGCGGGCCCGGGGTCAATTTTTTGATTTTTTGGAGGAAAATTGGGAAAATTTAATTTATGCAATATAATTGATTCCTTTAGCAATATTTGATATTATTGAGTCATTTGTGAATAGATACGAGTGGTTTGGAGGTGAATTCCAAAGGAAAAGCTGTGATTGAGAATTAAGTGGCCTTCGGAGCGAGGTAAGTGTTGTGTCTAATCCTCACTTGAAGGAATTAGGAACCTTAGATTACTTGTTAAGTGAAATTCATGTGAGCGGCATATATGTGAGGTGACGAGCGCATACCGATTTAACTGTTTTCCATGTTTCTCTATTTTTCTTATATTGTTTCATTCCTATGCCAAATTGCTACTTGTTATACTAGTGTTGTTCAATTTATTGTTCTTATTATGTTTACTGATTTTCTGGTGATAATCGAACTTTATTTCAAAGTTGAGATTGATATTATGGAACCAAATATTGAAGTAAGGTTTGTACTTGTTATTCTATCCCCCTGTTGTTATTTATGCATTGCAGTATAGTAAGGGAGAGTGTTAATGGACGAAGGGTGATGCCGTGCCATATTGTGAGTGTTAATGCACGAAGGGTGATGCCGTGCCATATTGTGTCTTAATGTACGAAGGGTGATGCCATGCCATGATATGAGAGTTAATGGACGAAAGGTGATGCCGTGCCATTTCTATAAATTTTATGGTGAGATTGAGAGTAAACGCACGAAGGTTGATGCCGTGCATTTTTCCTTACTGTATTCACTATTCCTGCTGATTTATGGCATATTGACTGTTCCGGTGATCATTTTGTTGTAGGTCTTTATCTTGTATTCCCCTCAGTTTATTCCTCTCCCGACATTTCCCGTTTAGTTCTTCATTTCTGTTATTTGCATATACACTATTAAATTGTACAGGTTGATTTGTAGGTGCCTTGCCTTAGCCTCGTCACTATTTCCTCGAGGTTAGGCTCGACACTTACCAGTACATGGGGTCGGTTGTACTGATACTGTACTCTGCACTTTCTGTGCAGATTTTGATACCTGCTCGGGTTGATCGATATTTTGCTATTGGTCCGCTGTCTGGAGACTCAAGGTAGATCTATCAGCGTTCACAGACCTTGAAGTCCTCGTCTATCTTTTCTGTTCTACTATTTCTTTCATTCAGACAGTTGTATTTCTTTATGACTATTACTTGTAGCAAATTCTAGAATGCTCGTGAATTGTGACTCCAGATCCGGGCGGTAGTAGTTAATACAATTTTATGATATTCCGCACTTATTATATTTCATTTTAGTTAATTATTGTTAATTACTGAATGAAAATAAGAAATTGGTTAATAATTCTCTAACGTTGGCTTGCCTAGGAAGTGAAAATGTTAGGCACCATCACGGTCCCGTCGGTGGGAAACTTCGGGTTGTGACACCTTTATAATTCAAATTCTTGATAATTATATAATGCCTCGGTTTAAACTTATTTCATTAATTATTTGCTGATCGAAAATCCATAATAAAATTAAATTCCAAGAAATATTAAATCATCAAACTCACGAAATTCACATAAATATACAAGTAATAATCACATTAAAGTGTCATATAAAAACAAATTCAACAAACGCGAATTGAGGCATGGAAAATAGATGATTTATTAAATGCCAACGATTATCCAATTTACTACACAATATGCCTAAGACTTACCACATATAAACCCGAGTACGTACTCGTCACCTCGCGTACACAGCTTTTCACATTTCACAAATGACACATAAGACTCGATGCCTAAGGGGTAATTCCCCCACTCAATGTTAAGCAAGATACTTACCTTTCTGAAGTTATGCCAATATTCCAAAATAGCCGTCTTGCTTGAATTAAATCCTCCGAACAGCTCAAATCTATTCAAATTAATTCAATTCAGTCAATACTAATTATAGAAATTAATTCCATATGAAAATACTAATTTTCCAACAAAATTCGAAATTTAACTCATAAATCGCCCATGGGGCCCACGTCTAGGAATCCGACAAAACTCACAAAATCTGATAACCCATTCAATTACGAGTCCACCCATATCAATTTTATCAAATTCCGATAACAACTCGACCTCCAAATCTAAAATTTTCGTTCTTGATAAGTTTTGCAAAAATCTTGATTTCTTCCATTTAAATTCGAAATAAATGATGAATATAACCATGGATTTATGAAATATAATCACTTTTGCATATAGAACACTTACCCCAATCTATATGATGAAAGGCGCCTCAAAAATCGCTCCATTTGAGCTCCATAGCTTCAAATATGTTTAAAATGGTTGAAACCTCGAAATATAGCTACTGCCCAGGTACTTACTCTTCGCAATCGCGGAAAGTACTTCGCGATCAGGAAGCAAAACTTTTCTCAGCCCAAAATTTGCCTTTCGCGATCACGAAGAATAAGTGCCCAGCTCTTCCAGATATCCTCTAGTATAATGGTTATAATGTTTTGTACAAAACTCCAAATGGTAAATGGTTTAACTTTATGAAAACTAGACACCAAGGACTATAACTTTCATTTGTTGATCATCTCCTAATTCCTTATAGATTTCTAGAAATAAGCTTTCAAAATCAGCCCTGTGCAATAGAGATTTCCAAACTCTTTTCAGACAGCCTATAGTGTATCCACCATAACTTTTTGTACACAACAACAAATGGAAAATCATTTACCTTTCTAAATACTAGACACAAAGGAATACAACTTTCATTTTTGGATCATCTCTAAATTTCTTATAGATTACGAGATATGAGCTTCCAAAGTCGGGTCAGTGCAACAGGATTTTCCTCTACGCGATCGCGAAAAGGCTTCCGCGATCGCGATTCACAGTGTCCAAATAGTAAAATTGCTCTTCGCAATTGCGGCCGTTTGTCCGTGATCGTGATGCATACCTCTGTGGCCAAAAACCAGCAACTAAATATGGCCTAGAAATGGTCCGAAACCACCCCGAAACTCACCCGAGCCACTCGGGACCCCATCCGAACATACCAACACATCCTAAAACACAATACGAACTTAGTCGAGGCTTCAAACCATGTCAAACATCTCCGAAATTATGAATCGCGCATGGAATCAAATATTTAATTTTCAAATCTTCCAATTTCTATATTTTGCGCCGAAACATATCAAATAAATCCGGGATGACTTTAAATTTTGAACACAAGTCATAAATGACGCAATGGAGCTATTCCAATTTTCGTAACCGAAATCCGACCTCGTTATCAAAATTTCAACCTTGGTCGGATTCTTCCAAAAATCTTATATTTTCCAACTTTCGCCAAAATGCGTTGAATTGACCTACGGATATCCAAATATAAATCCAAACATACGCCTAAGTCCGAAATTATCATACGAAGCTATTGCCATCATCGAAATTCTATCCCGGGGTCGTTTGCTCAAAAGTCAACTCTCCGGTCAACTCTTTCCATTTAAGCTTCTAAATAAGAATTGTTCATTTAATTTAATTTTGAATCTTCCGAAAAATCAAACTCGACCACACCTGCGGGTCATAATACATATTGTGAAGCTTCTCGAGACCTTAAATCACTGAACATGGCATTAATTCTTGAAACGCCAAGTCGGGTCGCTACATTATCCCCCTCTTAAAAATACATTCGTCCTCGAACATGCCAAGAATTATTCTGATCATATTAGGTTACTGAGTGCATTATTTCACACATACTCACGGGTGATTCTACATCATCATAAATTTAACAGGGGTCCGACAACATCATCTCAGTGGAGATTATTTATTTTATTCACACTTGTAAGCTTTAAAGCCAATTTGCTTACACTCCAATAAATTTCAAATTCCTTACATCAACACATGGTGTTACGAGTATGCAAGTTGTGTAGTATGTTATGTGATTATATCTGGGATTATGGTTATGGCAGGATACATCTTGTTCAAGCTTATACAGTGTGTAGATGTGAGAGTCGGGTCTTGAAAGGAATTGTGGATGTTAAAAATTTGGCTCCAAGGTTTTGGGCTAAGGTTAAATTAATGATTTTCAGTTATGTTGTGTGGTCAGGCCTATATAGAATAGGGTGATGTGAGATCACCCCTGGGTACGTGCGTGGTAAGATGGAATAGTGATGTGGTGGTTTGGAAACAACTCATGGCACGTTCGAGGATGAACATATGTTTAAGTGGGGAAGAATGTAATGACCCAGCTGGTCGTTTTGAGTATTATAACCCCTTTCCCAAATTTACTGCTCAATTTATGCCTTACAATTGATTTATGACCTATCGGGTTACTTGGTTCGGGTCCGGAAGAATTTTGGAGTGAAATGAGACACTTAGTCTCATAATTGAAAACTTAAGTTGGAAAAGTTGACCGGATATTGACTTATGTATAAACGACCTCAGAATTTAATTCTGATGATTCCAATAGCTCCGTATGGTAATTTTGGACTTAGGAGCGTGTCCGGAAAAACTTTTGGAGGCCCGTAGTGGAATTAGGCTTGAAATGCCGAAAGTTGAATTTTTGGGAAGTTTGACTAGGGGGTTGACTTTTTGATATCAAGGTCGGAATCCGATTCTGGAAATTGGAATAGCTTCGTTATGTCATTTGGAGTTGTGTACAAAAAGTTATGCTGGATACACTATAGGTTGTCTGGGAAGAGTTTAGAAATCTCTGTTGCACAGGGCTGACTTTGGAAGCTTATATCCCTTGGGAGATGAGCAACAAATGAAAGTTATAGCCCTTGGTGTCTAGGTTGCAGAAAGTTAAACTATTTGCAATTTGGATTTTTGTACAAAAAGTTATGGCCATTATGCTAGAGGCTGTCTGGAAGAGTTGGAGAGTTTGTTCTTCGTGATCGCGATTGGTTTTCCGCAATCGCGAAGAGCAATTTTGGGGCTGAAAAATTTTGTGCTTCGCGATCGCGAAGAGTAAATGCCTGGACAGAAGATATATTTTGAGGTTTCGGCTATTTTAACACATTTGGATCTATAGAGCTCGGGTTGAAGAAATATTTGAGGGGAGTTTTACCATATGGATTGGGATAAGTTATTCTAACTCGATTTTGGTTAAATTACACGAATCTATTATTGTTTTTATCAACAAATTAGTGTTTTGGGTTGAAAATAGTAGAAATATTCATAGACTTTAATTGAGGATTTGAAGGACGAATTGTGGTCGAATTTGAGTAATTCTGTACACCCCCAGTGAGCGCGGGTACCCATTGAGTGTGAGTGTTAAGGGCTGGGAGCCCAGTGAGTGATTGTTGTCCTTAGAGGTTGTACTTGCTCTTCATTTTTTGTTGCACTTAGTTGCTATCTGTGATTGTTGTGAATCTTTTTGAAAGATTTTATATCCGGAATGCATGAACTTGAACTGTATAGAATTGATTTGACATAAACTGCTGGATTTGAAAGCATGTGTATTCTTTGCTGGAATTACTGAAAATGAACTATAACTGTGTAGCTCGTCACTATCGTCAGTTCCTTATTTATTATTGTTACTTACTGAGTTGGTTGTACTCATACTACACATGTACTTTGTGTGAAGATCCAGGTGTTTCCGAACATAGTGGGTGTTGATTCTTTCGTGCAGTTGATTTTTCGGAGATTCTGAGGTAGCTACCATGTTTCGCAAACCTTGTCTCTCCTTCCCTATCTATTTGTTTACATTATATGGTCTCAGACTATTATAGGCCATATTTTCCAGACTTGTAATCATATTGAAATCAACACCCGCTATGGCCGAGAACACCTGAATCTGCACACGAAGTGCATGGTGTTGTATGAGTATAACCAACTCAGTAAATAACAATAATAAATAAAGAACTGAAGATAGTGACGAGCTATACATTTATAGTTCACTTTCAATAATTCCAGCAGTTTAAGTCAAATCAATTTTATATAGTTCAAGTTCATGTAATCCAGATATAAAATCTTTCAGAGAATTTCACAAAAATGACAGATAGCAACTAAGTGAAACAACAAATGAAAAGCAAGTACAACCTCTCAGGGCAACAGTCACTCAACTCGTCACAACAGCTCAATCACTCAGCTCTCAGCCCTCAACACTCACACTCAATGGGTACCCGCACTTACTGGCGGTGTACAGACTCTGGAGGGGCTCTTATAGCCTGTGTTATAATTCGCACAAACAACTCACGTGCTGCACGAATAATGCACGTGCTGCACGGATAACTCATGTGCTATAATATCCATATGTCACTGACAGGCCCTCGGCCTCACTCAGTCATCAACCTCTCTAGTCTCTCGGGCTCTCGAAAATCACAAAGATTAGCCCAAACAAAGATAACATAGTGTATCAACAAAAATCAAGAAAGACTGAGGTATGATACGCAAGTAAAATCATGACTGAGTAAAAGACAACAATTAGCAAATACTTCAACGAGTACGCGACCTCTGCGGTTCCGAGATTGCCAAAGGTTGAATGGAGAGGTTCTCTAGAGTTTGTTCCTTGCAGGGTAATTTCTTATTTTAAGGCCCAACGTATGGTTGGAAAGGGATGTTTGTCATATCTGGCCTTTGTGAGAGATGTGGATACAAATACTCCTATTATTGATTCAGTATTGGTCGTGCGAGACTTTTCAGATGTATTTCCTGTAGATCTGCTGGGTATGCCACCCGACAGGGATATTGATTTCGGTATTAACTTGGTGCAGGGCACTCGGCCCATTTCTATTCCTCCGTATCGTATGGCAACAACTTAGTTCAAAGAATTGAAAGAGCAACTTCAGGAACTCCTTGAAAAGGGGTTTATTAGGCCTAGTGTGTCACCTTGGGATGCACCGGTTCTGTTTGTGAAAAAGAAAGATGGTACTATACGGATGTGCATCGATTATAGGGAGTTGAACAAAGTTACAATCAAGAATAAATATCCTTTGCCGCGTATTGATGACTTATTTGACTAGCTTCGGGGAGCGAAGGTGTTCTCCAAAATTGATTTGAGATCTGGGTATCACTAGTTGAAAATTCGGGATTCGGATATTCTAAAGACGACATTCAGAACTCGTTATGGTCACTTTGAATTTCTTGTGATATCTTTTGGGATAACCAATGCCCTAATAGCATTTATGCATTTGATAAATAGTGTATTCCAGCCATATCTTGATTTATTTGTCGTAGTATTTATTGATGATATTCTAGTGTACTCACATAGCTAGGAAGAGCATGCACAACACTTGGGTATTGTATTACATATGCTGAGAGAGGAGAGACTTTATGCTAAATTCTCTAAGTGTGAGTTGTGGCTTAGTTCGGTGGCATTCTTGGGACATATACTGTCCAGTAAAGGAATGAAAGTGGATCCGAAGAAAATAGAGGCTGTTCAGAGTTGGACCAGACCATCTTCAGTTACTGAGATTCGGAGTTTTCTCGGCTTGGCCGGTTATTATCGTCGCTTTGTGGAGGGTTTCTCGTCTATTGCATCACCTATGACTAAATTGACCCAGAAAGGTGCTCCGTTCAGGTGGCCGGATGAGTGTGAAGAGAGATTTCATAAACTCAAGATAGCTTTGACTATAGCTCCAGTATTGGTGTTGCCTACAGGTTCAGAGTCTTATACTGTGTATTGTGACGTGTCGCGTATTGATCTCGGCGCAGTGCTTATGCAAGACGGTAGGGTGATTGCCTATGCGTCCAGGCAGTTAAAGGTACATGAGAAGAATTATCCGATCCACGATCTTGAGTTAGCATATATTATTCATGCCTTAAAAATTTGGCGGCATTACTTGTACGGTGTCCAGTGTAAGGTATATACTGATCATCGGAATTTACAACATTTGTTTAAATAGAAGGATCATAATTTGCGGAAGCGAAGGTGGTTAGAGTTGCTTAAGGATTATGATATCACCATTCTCTATCATCCTGGAAAGGCCAATGTAGTCGCTGATGCCTTGAGTCATAAGGCGGAGAGTTTGGGCAGCTTAGCATACTTACCAGTAGCAGATAGGCCCTTAGCCTTAGATGTTCAGGCCTTGGCAAACCAGTTTGTTAGATTGGATATTTTCGAGCCGAATCGAGTTTTGGCTTGTGTGGTTTCTAGGTCTTCTTTATATGATTGCATCAGAGAGCGCCAGTATGATGATCAACATCTGCTTTTCCTTAAGGACACGGTTCAGCACGGTGATGCTACGAAAGTCACTATTGGAGATGACGGTGTATTACAGATGCAGGGTAGGCTATGTATGCCTAATGTAGATGATTTGCGGGATTTGATTCTCTAGGAAGCTCACAGTTCGTGGTACTCCATTCATTCAGGTGCCACGAAGATGTATCAGGATTTGAGGCAGCACTATTGGTGGAGCCGAATAAAGAAAGATATATTTGGATTTGTAGCTCGGTGTTTAAGTTGTCAACAGGTAAAGTATGAGCATTAAAGACCAGGAGGATTACTTCAGAGACTTGAAATTCCAGAGTGGAAATGGGAGCGTATTACCATGGACTTCGTAGTTGGGCTCCCACTGACTTTGATAAAGTTTGATGCTGTTTGGGTGATAGTAGATCGGTTGACCAAATCTGGCCCAGTTGGTACTAATTATTCTTCAGAGCGGTTGGCTGGGATTTATATTCGCGAGATTGTTCGCCTACACGGTGTGCCAGTGTCTATCATTTCAGATCGGGGCACGCAGTTTACATCACAGGTTTGGAGAGTAGTGTAGCAAGAATTGGGCACACAGATTCAGTTGAGTACATTATTTTACCCTCAGACAGATGGACAGTCCGAGCTCACTATTCAGATATTGGAGGATATGCTACGCGCTTGTGTCATTGATTTTGGAGGTTCTTGGGATACATTTCTACCACTCGCGGAATTTTCTTACAATAACAGCTACCGGTCGAGTATTTAAATGGCTCCGTATGAGGCATTATATGGGAGACGGTGTCGGTCTCCGGTGGGTTGGTTTGAGCCGGGTGAGGCTAGGCTATTGGGTACTGACTTGGTTCAGGATGCTTTGGAAAAGGTCAAAGTGATTCAGGAACGGCTTCGCACGGCGCAGTCTAGACAGAAGAGTTATGCTGATAGGAAGGTTTGTGATGTTGTTCACATGGTTGGAGAGAAGGTTCTACTCAAGAATTCACCCATGAAGGGTGTGTTGAGGTTCGGGAAAAAGTGCAAGTTGAGCCCTCGGTATATTGGGCCTTTTGAAATACTTAAGAAAATTGGAGAGGTGGCTTATGAACTTGCTTTGCCACCTAGTCTATCAGGTGTTCATCTAATATTCCATGTATCCATACTCCGAAAGTATGTGGGAGATCCGTCTCATATTCTGGATTTCAATACAGTACAGCGGGACGGTAATTTAACTTATGATGTGGAGTCGATGACTATTTTAGATTGGTAGGTTGGAAAACTGAGATCAAAGAACATAGCATCAGTGAAGGTACAATGGAGAGGTCAGCCAGTCGGAGAAGCTACTTGGGAGATTGAACAGGAGATGCGGAGAAAATATCCACGCCTATTTGAGACTCCAGGTATTATTCCAAACCTGTTCGAGGATGAACGTTTGTTTAAGAGGGGGAGAGTGTAACGACCTGACCGGTCATTTTTACTATTATAACCCTGTTCCCCCAATTTTTACTCAGTTTATGCTTTATAGTTATATTATGACTTACCGGGTTAGTTGGTTCGGGTCCGAAAGGAATTCGGTGTGAAACGAGACACTTAGTCTCATAATTGAAAATTTAAGTTAAAAAAGTTGACCGAATGTGGACTTATGTGTAAACGACCTCGGATTCAAATTCTGATAATTCCAATAGCTTTGTATGGTAATTGTAGACTTAGGAGCGTGTCCGAAAAATCATTTAGAGGTCCGTAGTGGATTTAGGCTCAAAATGGCAAAAGTCAAATTTTTGGGAAGTTTGACCGGGGGGTTGAATTTTTGATATCAGGGTTGAAATCCGATTCTAAAAATTTTAATAGGCCCGTTATGTCATTTATGACGTGTGTGCAAAATTTGAGGTCAATCGGACTTGATTTGATAGGTTCCAGCGTTGTTTGTGAAAACTTGAAATTTCAAAGTTCATTACGCTTGAATTGGGGTGTGATTCATGGTTTTAGCATTGTTTGAGGTGATTTGAAGGTACCATTAAGTTCATATGATGTTTTGGGACTTGATGATATGTTTGGTTGAGGTCCCGGGAGACTCGGGTGAGTTTCAGATGCTTAACGGATCATTTTTGGACTTGGCTTGATAGCTGAAGTTCTGGTTTCAGCAGGTTCTGGTTTCCTTGTACGCGATTGTAGGGATTCATTCGCGATCGCATAAGCTTATTTGAGGCAGTGATATTATTTGCTTTGTGATCGCATGAAGCGGGACGCGATCGCGTAGCTATGTGAGTTTGTTATTCGTGAACGCATGAAGAAGGCCGCGTTCACGTAGAGTAAGTGGGGTGGAAATAAAAGTCACGCGTTTTGTGCTTCGCGATCGCGTGGACGAGTCCGTGATCGCATAGGTCTGTGAAGTTGTGCATCGCGATTGAGTGGAAAAGTACGCGATCACATAGGCTTAAATTTGGGCAGTGGAAAACTGTTCTTCGCGATCGCGTGTGATTGTTCGCGATCGCATAAAGCAAATGACTGGGCAGTGAGTTTAAGTTCTGAAAATGGCACTTCGTCCCATTTTCCATTTTTGACGGATTTGAGCTCGGGAAGAGTCAATTTTTGGGAGTCTTTCAAGGAAAACGATAGGGTAAGTGTTCTTAACTCAATATTGGTTAAATTACTAAAATCCATTGTTGTTTTTATCATTTAATTGGTGAATTAACTTGGAAAAGTTTGAAAACCCTCTTGGATAAATTTGAGGATTTGATGGCTGAATTATTTGGAATTTTATAATTTTGGTATGATTAGACTCGTAGCTGAACGGACGTTCATATTTTGTAACTTTCGCCGGATTCCGAGACATGGGCCCAACGAGCAATTGTTGAGCTAAATTTTGAACTTTTATGGAAAATTAGCATTTTCTTATGGAATTAATTCTAATAAATTTTATTGACTGAATTGAATTATTTGTGGATAAATTTGAGGCGTTTGGAAGCCAATTCACGAGGAAAAGACATTGCAGAATAAAGAATTACACATCTTGAGGTAAGTAACAGTTTTAAATCTGGTCCTCAGGGTATGAAACCCCCGATTGTATGTCATGTGATTATTTTGGAAGTGATGCACATGCTAGGTGACGGGCGTGTGGGCGTGCACCGAGGGGATTGTGACTTGGTCCGCCCCGTGAACTTGTAAAGATAAATAACTTGTTGTTAGCTATATGCTCTCTATGTGTTGAAGACATTTGGTTGTAAATCATGTTAGAAATCATGCTTAGGCTATGTGATAGTACTGTTGGGACTCACAGAAGTCGTGTACTTGTTGAATTATTTGCTAACTGTTGTCTTGTACTCAGTCATGATTTTACTTGCGTATCATACCTCAGTCTTTCTTGATATTTGTTGATACACTATGTTATCTTTGTTTGGGCTAATCTTTGTGATTTCTGAGAGCCAGAGAGACTAGAGAGGTTGAGGACTTAGTAAGGCCGAGGGCCTTTCGGTGAGGTAAGGATACTATGGCACGTGAGTTGTTCGTGTAGGATATTATCGCACGTGAGTTATCCGTGTAGCACGTGAGTTGTCCGTGCGGTTTATGGCGCTTGGGCTGTAGAATCCCCTCCGGAGTCTGTACACCCCCAGTGAGCACGGGTACCCATTGAGTGTGAGTGTTGAGGGCTGAGAGCCCAGTGGTTGAGTTGTTATTAGGAGTGGAGTGACTGTTGCCCTGAGAGGCTGTACTTGCTTTTCATTTGTTATTGCACTTAGTTGATATTTGTCATTGTTGTGAAATTCTCTGAAAGATTTTATATTCGGATTACATGAACTGTATAAATTGATTTGACTTAAACTGTTGGATTTGAAAGCATGTCTATTCTCTGTTGGAACTGCTAAAAATGAACTATAACTGTTTAGCTCGCCGCTATCTTCAATTCCTTATTTATTATTGTTACTTGCTGAGTTGGTTACACTCATACTACACCCTACACTTCGTGTGCAGATCCAGGTATTTCCGGACATAGCGGATGTTGATTCTCTGGCACAGTTGATTTTTCGGAGATTCAGAGGTAGTTGACGTGTTTCGCAGACCTTGTTTCTCTTTTCCTATCTCCCTGTTTACTGTATTTGGTCTAGACTATTATAGACTGTATTTTTCATACTTGTATTCATACTAGATGCTCATGTACTCAGTGACAGTAGGTTTTGGAGAGTGTTCGTATCAGTATTTGTGGGATTTTGTATTATATTGAAATATTATATTTTCAAACTTAAAAGAAATTGTGGTTTATTGAAATTATTGGCTTGTCTAGTATCGAGATAGGCGCCATCACGACATGTTGGTATTTTGGGTGTGACATGTACATGACGCTCATATATCAAAAACAGTACAAATCCTACAGGGAGTCCCCCCCCCCACAAAGTTAGGCAAGCCACTTACCTCGAACCAAGCTCACTCAATCGGTCAAAATGCCTTTCCCATGAATATCCGGTTCCGAATGGCCCAAATCTAGCTAAAAATAATTACATATCATATATAAAACCATAATAGACTCATCTAATTAATGAAATCAACACTTTAATAAAAATTCTGAAATTCGCCCTAAAAAGTCGACCCGGGCCCACATCTCGAAATTGGCTAAAAGTCACAAAATACGAACACTCATTCACTCACGAGTTCACTCGTACCAAAATTATCCAAATCCGATGTTTAAATCCCAAACAAAACTCAGAAATTCGGTTAGGGAATTTTCCCCCCATTTTCCTAACTTTTCAATAAAAAATCCAAAATTAAATGGGGGAAACAACTATAGATCAATGCAATACAACCAAAAATGAGTTAGGAATCGTTACCCCAAAGCTCTCTCTGAAACTCCCTCGAACAATCACCAATTCCCGAGCTCAAAATTTTGCAAATGAGCAAGAATCGCGAACCCTTGCATTTAAGTGTTCTGTCCAGACATCTCGCACCTGCGGACTCTTTGTCGCATCTGCGACTATCGCGGGTGCGGAAATGCATCGCACCTGCGGCTCCCCTTCGCACATGTGCCCAGCTGTCCGCATCTGCGACTCTTGCAGGTGCGGGAATATCTTCGCACCTACGGTTCTTACCCAGCTCCTTCTTAGCCACATCTGCGGCTCCTCCTTCGCTTCTGCGGCGCACCTGCGGTTCCCACTCTGCAGGTGCGGTTACACCAGTAGCAGCAGCACTTCAGCTGCAAATTCTTAACTCCAATCAAGCCGCTAACCATCCGAAATCACCCCGAGGCCCTCGGGCCCTCAACCAAACATACCAACAAGTCCTATAACCCGATACAAACTTAGTCGAATCCTCAAACCACATCAAACAACACTAAAATTATAAATCATCCTCCGATTCAAACTTAAAGAACTTGAAACTCCAAATTCGACAACCGATGCCGAAACCAACCAACCCACGTCCGATTGACCCCAGATTTTGCACACAAGTCATATTCAATATTATGGATCTACTCAAACTTTCAGAATCAGAAACATACCCCGATATCAAAATTTTCACTGCCTGTCAAAATCTCAAAAAATTCGACTTTGGCTATCTCAAGCCTAAATGAGCTAGAGACCTCTAAAACGCAATCCGGACACTTCTCCAAGTCCAAAATCATCAAACGAAGCTAAGAGAACTGATGGAACTTCATTCCGGAGTCGTCTTCACACATTTTCGACTACGGTCCAAAACTTAAGGTTTAACCCTCCATTTAGGGACTAAGTGTCCCAAAACATTCCAAAAACCAAAACGAACCCTCACGGCAAGTCACAATAGCAGAAATAGATATGTGAGAAGCAATTAATAGGGGATCGGGCATATAACTTTTAAAACAACAGGCCAGGTCATTACATTTATCAAGCAGAAGAATTTGAATTTAAGGCAGCGAGGATGGTTGGAGTTGCTGAAAGACTATGATATCACTATTTTATATCATCTGAGAAAGGGAAATGTGGTGGTAGGTGCCTTGAGTAGAAGAGCGGAGAGCATGGATAGTTTGGTATTTATACCAGAAGTGTATAAGACGATAAGTCATTGGCTATGGATGTTCAGGCAGTAACTAAACAAATTTGTAGGTTGGATATCTCGAAGCCTAGTAGAGTTCTTGCTTATATGGTGGCACAGTCGACTTTGTTGGAGTAAATCAAGGCTCGCCACTTTGATGATCCTCATTTTGTGGTGTTACAGAACATGGTGCAATGGGGTGGTGCTAAGAAGGTTATGATTGGAGATGATAGTGTTATGTGGCTTCAAGGTTGAATTTATGTTTCGAACGTTGACGGGTTGATAGAGTTAATTCTTGATGAGGCTCATTGCTTGCAGTATTCTATTCATCCAGGTGTCACGAAGATATACCATGACTTGAAACAAAATTATTAGTGGTGAAAAATTAAGAAATATATTATTGGACATATTTCAAAGGGATTGAATTGCCAACATGCGAAGTATGAACATAAAAAACCTGATGGTTTGACTCAGATGTTGGTGATACAAGAATGGAAGTGAGATTGCATTACTATTAACTTTGTGGTAGGATTACCACAGACTTTGAGGAAATTTGATGTTGTTTGGGTCATTATGGACAGATTGACCAAATATGTGCATTTCATTCAAGTGATGACTTCTTACACTTTAGAATGGTTGGCTCAAATCTACATCAGAGAGATTGTTCGCTTGTACGGTATGCCCATTTCTATCATTTCAGACTATGGCACGCAGTTCACTTCACACCTTTGGAGGGTTGTTTAGCGTGAGTTGGGCACACAGGTAGATCACAACATTATATTTCACCCGCACAGATGGTCACTCCGAACAGACTATTCAGATCCTAGAGGATACGTTGAGGGCCTGTGTCATTGATTTCGGAGGTCAATGAGACCAATTTCTACCATTGGCGGAGTTTGCCTACAACTAAAACTGCCAGTCCAGTATTCAAATGGCGTCATATAAGGATTTATATGGTAGGAAATACCGTTCTTCAATTGGTTGGTTTGATCCCGGTGAGGCTAAGATGTTAGGTACAGATTTGGTCCGTGATGCTTTGGAGAAAGTAAAGTTAATTCAGGATCTCTTTCGGACAATGCATAGTATGAAGGTCCGTAATGTGGCTTATATGTAGGCGAGAAGATACTTTTGAAAGTTTCACCTATGAAAGGCATGATAAAAAATTGATAATATTGCATGAACATAATATTTTTATTTTTATTTTTTAAACAATACAACCAAAATCTATGGCCAAATGGGTATTTAGAATCTATAACTAATTTTTGGGATAACTTAAGAGTTAAAGTATGTATTTTCCCAAGAGAAAACAATAAGGGTCTATTTGGAAAGCCATGTGTAATTATGTATAATTACTAGGATAGTAATTATATAGTCTAGTAATTACACATTATATAACTTATTTGTTTGACAAAATATAATTACAATATAATTTTTATTACATTTTTGGTTGGACAAGTATAATTATATAGTTAAATAATATTTTTCTAGACTATCATGTAGATAAGTTTTAATGTGTGATAAACACATATGTAAATAAGAAATATCAAATATTAATTTATTAGAGGTATTTAAAAAAAATATTTTTCTTATAAAATATATTAAATTATTATAAATTAATAAATAATAGCATAAAATTAATCGAAACCTTCCAAATAAATAATATTATTACATAAAATAATTAATAAAAGTTTCGATAATGGATTTAGTTTTGTAACAACTTATGTGAATATAAAAGAGTTAGATATGACCTAAAGTATTTTATGTAATAAATATTTATACTAATGATTAGAAAATAAATTTAATAAAATATAATATTATTATTTATTAATGTAACGACCTGGTCAGTCGTTTTGAGTATTAAAACCCTGTTTCCCTATTTACTGCTCAAATTGTGATTTACGATTGTTATTTGACTTGTCGGGGTAATTGGTTTGGGGCCAGTGAGGTTTTGGAATAATTTGGAACACTTAGTTCCAAGCTTTAAAACTTAAGTTGAAAAGGTTTTGTCGTGCCGAGGTAGATTAATTAGGCGACTCGGACTTTTTGGGTTGAACAATGCACTGAGGAGTAAAGGACTATTTTCGGTAGAAGAGGATATTTCTGCGACCCACTATTCGGTTGAAGAACCACTATGTGGACCGCATAATGGCCGCAGAGCGAAAGAGAATATTTATGCTTCACACTTGTTTTATGACTTACTGGGTTAGTTGGTTCGGGTCCGAAAGAAATTCGGTGTGAAATGAGACACTTAGTCTCATAATTGAAAATTTAAGTTAGAAAAATTGACCAGATATGGACTTATGTGTAAACAACCTCGGATTCGAATTCTGATAATTCCAATAGCTCCGAATGGTGATTTTGAACTTAGAAGCGTGTCCGGAAAATTATTTGGAGGTCCGTAGTGGATTTAGGCTCAAAATGGCGAAAGTCGAATTTTTGGAAAGTTTGACCGGGGGGTTGACTTTTTGATATCGGGGTCTAAATTACCCGAATCCATTGTTGTTTTTATTATTTAATTGGTAAATTAAGTTGGAAAAGTTTGAAAATCCTCTTGGATAAATTTGAGGATTTGAGGGCCGAATTGTTTGGAATTTAATAATTTTGGTATGGTTAGACTCGTGGCTCAACGGACGTTCATATTTTGTTAACTTTCGCCGGATTCCGAGACGTGGACCTCACGGGCAATTTTAAAGCTAAATTTTGAAGTTTTATGGAAAATTAGCATTTTCTTATGGAATTAATTCCAATAAATCTTATTAACTGAATTAAATTATTTGTGGATAGATTTGAGACATTTGGAAGCCAATTCACGAGGAAAAGACATTGCAGAATAAAGAATTACACGGCTTGAGGTAAGTAACAGTTTTAAATCTGGTCCTGAGGGTATGAAACCCCGGATTTTATGTCATGTGATTATTTTGAAGGTGACGCACATGCTAGGTGACGGGCGTGTGAGCGTGCACCGAGGGGATAGTGACTTGGTCCGCCCCGTGAAACTGTAAAGTTGAATAACTTGTTATTAGCTATATGCTCTCTATGTGTTGAAGAAATGTGACTGTAAATCATGTTAGAAATCATGCTTAGGCTATGTGATAGTACTGTTGGGACCCACAGAGGTCGCGTACTTGTTGAATTATTTGCTAATTGTTATCTTGTACTCAGTCATGATTTTACTTGCGTATCATACCTCAGTCTTTCTTGATATTTGTTGATACACTATGTTGTCTTTGTTTGGGTTGTTCTTTGTGATTTCTGAGAGCTTGAGAGACTAGAGAGGTTAAGGACTGAGTAAGGTCGAGGGCCTGTCGGTGTGGTAAAGATACTATGGCCCATGAGTTGTTCGTGCAAGAT
Source organism: Nicotiana otophora (assembly GCA_000715115.1). Lineage (NCBI taxonomy): Eukaryota > Viridiplantae > Streptophyta > Magnoliopsida > Solanales > Solanaceae > Nicotiana > Nicotiana otophora. The sequence continues at coordinate 113,172 of AWOL01S0032418.1, forward strand.
ATTATAGCACGTGAGTTGCCCGTGCTGCAAGCGAGTTGTCCATACAGCACGTGAGTTGTCCATGCGGATTATGGTGCTTGGGCTGTAGGAGCCCCTCTAGAGTAGGTACACCCCAAGTGAGCGCGTGTACCCATTGAGTGTGAGTGCTGAGGGCTGAGAGCCGAGTGGTTGCGTTGTTGTGACTGTTTCCCTAAGAGCCTGTACTTGCTTCTCATTTGTTATTGTACTTAGTTGATATTTGTCATTATTGTGAAATTCTCTGAAAGATTTTATATTCGGATTACATAAACTTGAACTGTATAAATTGATTTGACTTAAACTGTTGGATTTGAAAGCATGTCTATTCTCTGTTGGAATTACAAAAAATGAACTATAACTGTGTAGCTCGTCACTATCTTCAATTCCTTATTTATTATTGTTACTTGCTGAGCTGGTTGTACTCATATTACACCCTGCACTTCGTGTGCAGATCCAGGTGTTTCCGGACATAGCGGGTGCTGATTCTCTCACACAGTTGATTTTTCGGAGATTCAGAGGTAGCTGCCGTGTTTCGTAGACCTTATCTCTCCTTTCCTATCTCCTTGTTTACTGTATTTGGTCTAGATTATTATAGACCATATTCTCCAGACTTATATTCATACTAGATGCTTATGTACCCAGTGACAACAGGTTTTGGGGAGTGTTCGTATCAGTATTTGTGGGATTTTGTATTGTATTTAAATATTATATTTTCAAACTTAAAAGAAATTGTTGTTTATTGAGATTATCGGCTTAGTATCGAGATAGGCGCCATCACGACATGTTGGATTTTGGGTGTGACACGTACACGACGCTCATATATCAAAAACAGTACAAATCCTACGGGGAGTTCCCCCCACAAAGTTAGGCAAGCCACTTACCTTGAACCAAGCTCAATCAACCGGTCAAAATGCCTTTCCCACAAATATCCGGTTCTGAATGGCCCAAATCTAGCCAAAAATAATTACATATCATAAATACAACCATAAGAGACTCATCTAATTAATGAAATCAACACTTTAATAAAAATTCTAAAATTCGCCCTAAAAAGTCAACCTGGGCCCACGTCTCAGTTTCGGGTAAAAGTCACAAAATACGAACACTCATTCACTCACAAGTTCACTCGTACCAAAATTATCCAAATCCGATGTCTAAATCCCAATCAAAACTCAGAAATTCGGTTAGGGAATATTTCCCCCATTTTCCCAACTTTTCAATCACAAATCCGAAATTAAATGTGTTACAACCCAAATTCGCGTACCTTAGATCATGCCGTAAGTTAGTCGATGTAAATCCAAGAAGAGATTATCTTTGAAATGATAAAAAGTTAATCCTTTTGGTCTTAAACGATACAAGGGTGTATAAGAGTGGTTAACAAGTATTAGAAGTTAAACGAATCAAGGATGTTGTAACCCGTATTTTCGGGTAACACTAGAGGTGATTAACTGTCCCAAGAGGTCTTGTTTTAATGTATTTGAATCATATAATATCCGTATCATAAGTTTTGAAGTCAAGCGACTTATGAAACAAAAGTCGATAAAAGTTGTCGCAACTTAGGTTTATAA
>AWOL01S0032419.1:19264-32269 GCA_000715115.1 Nicotiana otophora
GCATGTACCGGCCTTGCTCAGGCGGTCTCTATTTCGACGGCTGCATCCACTTCTCAAGCTGGGGGAGGCACTCAGACTCCCATCGCTCGCACACCCGAGCAGGTTATTCAGGGACTTCAGACATCGGAGGCACCACCAGCCCAGCCGGTTATAGCTGCACAAGATTATGTGGTTCCTGCTATGCCCGAGGATGATCAACATAGGTTGGAGAGGTTTGGGAGACTCCAGCCGCCACCTTTCAGTGGCACAGAGAGAGAGGACGCTCAGGACTTCTTGGACAGGTATCAGAGGATACTCCGTACTGCTAGCATTCTGGAGACTTGTGGGGTCTCATTCACTACCTTTCAGTTTTCTGGGACTGCACTCAGATGGTGGGAGACTTACGAGAGGCGTAGGCCTATTGGCGCAGCACCCCTTACTTGGCAGTAGTTCTCCATTCTCTTTCTGGAGAAGTTTGTACCTGAGTCCCGCAGAGAGGAGCTGCGTAGGAAGTTTGAGCAGCTTCGCCAAGGTGAGATGTCTGTTACACAGTATGAGATGCGGTTCTCCGAGTTAGCTCGTCATGCGGTCTGGTTGGTTCCCACAGACCGAGAGAGGATCAGGAGGTTTATAGATGGCCTCGGTTTTCAGCTTCGACTGCTTATGACCATGGAGAAATTATATGGGGGTACCTTTGATGAGGTTGTCAACATTGCTCGACAGATTGAGATAGTTCGAGCTCAGGAGAGGACTGTGAGGGAGGCTAAGAGGCCTCGTGGTCAGGGTGGTTTTAGTGGTGATCCTCAGGGAGTCAGTTTCAGCACGCCCAGTTTCAGCAGAGTCAGTCATCATTCAGTGCATTGCTAGTGCAGCGTTCTCATTATGTACCGCCTGCTCAGGTATCATCGGGTAATTCTTTTGGGCACATGAGCAGCAGTTTCGTCAGAGGAAAGGTTGTTTCGAGTGCGGGGATTTTGGTCACATTGCGAGATATTGCCCTAGGCTATTGGGTGGGACTCCACAGTGGAGTACTCGTCCAACGGCACCAGCACCAGTTCCTCCACCACCCGCCCAGCCATCTAGGGGTGGAGTTCAGCCAGCTAGGGGCAGAGCCCAGTTAGCTATGGGTCGCCCGTGAGGGGGAGGCAGATCAGAGGGTGGTCAGGCCCGTTTCTATGCCCTCCCAGCCAGGGCAGACGCTATTGCTTCAGATGCTGTGATTTCAGGTATGTTCTTCTGTTAAACTCGTTTGAGGACGAACGTATGTTTAAAAGGGGGAGGATGTAACGACCCGACCGGTCGTTTCGAGAGTTATAGCCCCGTTGTACCTATTTCTACTTATGTTTGTGTTATTCAACTATATTATGTTATATCGGGTTAGTTGGTTCGGGACCGGAGTGGTTTCAGAGTGAATTGAGACACTTAGTCTCTTAAGTAAAAACTTAAGTTAGAAAAGTCAATCGAATATTGACCTATGTGTAAACGATATCGGATTTGAATTCTGATGGTTCCGTTAGCTCCGTTAGGTGATTTTGGACTTAGGAGTGCATACCGAATGTGATTTGGAGGTCCGTGGTAGAATTAGGCATGAATTGGCGAAATTGGTAATTTGACGATTTCGGTCGACAGTGGAAAATTTGAGATCGGGGTCGAAATGGAATTCTGGAAGTTGGAATAGGTTCGCAATGTCATTTGTGATGTGTGTGCAAAATTTGAGGTCATTCAGACGTGGTTTGGTTGGTTTCGGCATCGGTTGTCGAATTTAAAAATTTAGATGTTTTTAGGCTTGAATCTGAGGGTAATTTGATGATTTGATGTTGTTTTGAGTGATTCGAAGGTTCGACTAAGTTGGTATGTTGATATATGACTTGTTGGTATTTCTGGTTGAGGTCCCGAAGGCCTCGGGGTTATTTCGGGTGATTAACAGATTTGTCAAAGTTGGAAAATTCAGCTCAAGCTACTGCTACTGCTATTTCCGCACCTGCGGAAGGAGGAGTCGCAGGTGCGAGGTCGCTGGTGCGTTTGGGGAAGCCGTAGATGCGGAAATGGAAGGCCAAGGTTAGGAATGCAGGTGTGAAGAATGGGCCGCATCTGCGAGCCCGCAGGTGCGAGGCCTTGAGCGCAGATGCGAAGAGGAAGATTTTGGGCTGGCTTCGCAGATGCGAAGAGTAACATGCAGGTAGGCAAGCGCAGGCGCACGCTTTGGGCCGCAGATGCGGAATATGGGCTCTTTTGTGAGTTCCGCACCTGCGATGGAAATTTCCGCAGGTGCAGCTTCGGAGAAGCGGAAAAAGAGGCCGTAAGTGCGATTGTGCTGGGCAGAAAAGGCTAGTTCAGGGTTTTGTCTTCAGTTTTTAATTTTTGGATTTGCGAGACTCAGGAGAGAGGCGATATTTCGAAGGGTTTCAAGGAGTAACGTTGAGGTAAGTGATTCTAACCCATAATGGTATAAATTTCGTGAATCTATGGCTTTGTTCATCATTAATCAGTAGGATTTTGGAGTGAAATTAGTGGGTTAGGGCTTGAAATATTTAAGAGTTTAATTTAAGGATTTGAGGGACCAAACGATATCGGGTTTTGATGAATTTGTTATGGTTAGACTCGTGAGTGAATGAGCTTTCTAGTTTTGTAAAATTTGACGGATTTCGAGACGTGGGCCCGGGGGCCGGGTTTGAGCCAATTTCGGATTTTGGTCTAATTTGATAGCTTTTCTTGTGGAATTCATTCCATTAGTGTATATTGATGGTATTATACTAAATGTGAATAGATTTGGAGCATCTGGAGACCGAGTTCAGAGATGAGGGCATCCCGGAGTAGGATGTTTTACGCTGTTAAGGTAAGTAACAGTTTTAACTCTGGCTTTGAGGGTATAAACCCGGAGAATTTGATATCGTGTGACTGTTTAGAGGTGATACCCACGCTAGGTGACGGGCGTGTGGGTGTATACTTTGAGGGATTGAGACTTGGTCCGTCCCGTGAGGCCTCATGGCCATCATCTGTGTTTACGTAGTTACTTGTTGTTGAACTTGTCTGCCTTCGTATTAGAGATCATGCTTATGCTTTATTCATGCTCACATTATTTGTACTCAGTCAAAGAAATTATTGTAAATGTTTATCTCAATCTCTTTTATTTGCTAATATGCTGTGATACTTGATGTGGGCTGTGTTCCCTTATTTGTTGATGATGGTGAGGCTAACGAGGTACATGATTGAGTGAGGCCGAGGGCTTGGTTGTGAGGATACTAATACCATAGCGCGTGAGTTGTCTGCGTAGCACGTGAGTTGATTGTGCGGGTCTAGGTATTGATACCATAGCGCGTGAGTTGTCCGCGTAGCACGTGAGTTGTCCGCGTAGCACGTGAGCTGACCGTGCGGATCTAGGTATTGATATTATGGCACGTGAGTGTAGAGTGTTGAGTGTTTTGAGTGTTTTGAGTGTTGAGTGCGGGTGATGAGTGATGGAGTGACACTGCTGTGAGGTTGTATTTATTTGTGTTGTTGCTGCATTTATCTGTTAAACTTCTTTGTGGAATTTACTAAGTTATGGATTTTACATGTTTATTTCTGTTTATTTTAAAATTGTGAAGATAAATAATTGGACTGATTTACTTAGCTCGTCACTATTGCTCAGTTTCTTAATTATTTCTGTTACTTGCTGAGGTGGTTGCACTCATACTACACCCTGCACTTTATGTGCAGATCCAGGTGAGTTAGAGCGCGATGATCGTTAAGTTCAGGTCGGCTATCTGGGGAGATTGCAAGGTGGCTGCTAGCGTCCGTAGGACTTTGTTACCCCTTTTATCATTTCTTCTTTTGGACTGTATTGATAGTTAGAAAGTTTTCATTTCTTAGTTCATAGATTTAGACGCTCATGACCTAGTGACACCCCGATGTTTGGGGCTCATTTCCGTATTTTTCTATATTATATTTAGAGTTGATTTAGTTTATGAAAAATTTAAATGTTGAAATATTTTATTAAATTCTTATAATCGGTTTAGTAGTAATATTTTGGGAAGTAGACTTGCCTTGTAACACAATAGGCGCCATCACGACCATGGTTAGATTTTGGGTCGTGACAAGTAGGTTCACTTCAGGTATTATGACTTGTGTGCGTGGTCGGAATTGAATTTCGGGAAGTTCGGAGTTGATTTGGAAAGAAAATTCTAATTTCGGAAGCTTTAAGTTGGAAGAATTGACTATGGTTTGATTTTTGAGTAAACGACCTCGGAATCTGGATTAGAAGGTTCCAACAGGTTTGTATGATGATTTTGGACTTGGGCTTATGTACGAATCGGATTTTGGATGACCCGGGAGCTTTTCGAAGCCTATTATGGAAGGTTGGCGTTTTGGAAGAATTTTAAAAATTTGGGTTGAAATGCATTTCAATGTTATCAATGTACGTTTGGGATTTCGAGTCTGGGAATAGCTCCGTATGGTGATTCTGGTATTGGGAGCGCGTCCGGAAGTGGATTTGGAGATCCGTAGGTCATTTCGGGGTCATTTGGCAAAAAATGGAAATTTGAAGGTATTTGGAAATTTTGACCGGGATCGGACTTTTTGATATCAGTCGGATTCCGATTTCGGAAGTTAGAGTAGGTCCGTAATGTCAATTATGACTTGTGTGCAAAATTTGAGGTCAATCGGGCATGATTTGATGGGTTTCAGCATCGAATGTAGAAGTTTGAAGTTCTAAAGTTCATTAAGTTTGAATTGGAGTGCGATTCATGATTTTTATGTTGTTGGAGGAGATTTGAGGCCTCGAGCAGGTCCGTGTTATGATATAGGACTGGTTGGTGTGATTGGAGGGGGTCCCGGGGACCTCAGGTGTGTTACGGGGTGGTTTCAGATCAATTCGAGTTGTTTGGAACTGCTGTTGGTGGTATCTGGTTTCCTTCTTCGCGAACGCAAAAGGAGTCCCGCATTCGCGAAGAGGAACTTTGAGGCTGCTGGGTTTTGGCCTTCGCGAACGCGAGGCCATGGACGTGAACGCGAGGCAATAGCTGGGAAGTGCTTCGGGAACGCGGCCAAGGCTACGCGAACGAGAAGAAGAGAGGGAGCGGGGGCCTGGAGTCATTTAGCCTTTGCGAACGCGAAGCTTCAACCGCGAACGCGAAGCAGTAGGGCCTGAAGGCATCACGAACGCGAGCTTTGGTCGCGAACTCGAAGAGGAAATTTGGAGGGCAGTGTTTCTTTGGCCTTCGTGATCGCGATGGTCTTTCCGCGATTGCGGAGAAGGGCGGACCCGGCCAATGAAGTTTTAAAGACGGGATTTGGCCATTTTTCCTCCATTTTTCATTTGGTTGGGCCATTGCTAGAGCTCTTGGAAGGGACATTTTCGTCATTTATGTCAAGGTAAGTGATTCCCACCTATTGCAAGTTAAATACTTTGATTATATATGGATTTATATTTGAAAATTTGTGACCATTTGAGATTTTGAAGAAAAACCTAAAAATTGGTATTTTTGGATTTTGACCACGAAATTGGATATGGAATTTGGAATAAATTATATATTTGAGTTCGTGGTGTCATGGGTAAAATTTATCTTCGAAAATATTTGGAATTCAGGCACGTGGGCCCGAGGGTGGTTTTATCGACTTTTCAAGCGGAGTTAAATTGTTTTGTAAATTGAATTATAATGAGTATTAGAGTATATATTTATGGGTTTGCACATTTATTGACTAGTTTTGGAGCGTTGGGCATCGGTTCGAGTTGTTGGAATGACTTGGGAGCCGGTTGTGGAATGTCGGAGCGAGGTAAGTCTCCTTTCTAACCTTGTAAGAGGAAATTAACCCCATAGGTGAAATAATTCAATATGTGCTTCTATTTGTGGGGGCTACATACACACGAGGTGACGAGAGTCCATGCATAACTACTAATATATTTATGTTCGGGTAGTCTAGGACCCAAATCATGTTATAATTGTGATGCTTGCATCCTACTTGTTAATTTAAATTGCTTAAATCATATCAAAACTTGGTAAAGGAACTTTCAAGAGGTTAAACTTCATTTACTTGACCGTTAAATGAGAATTTGAAATTTTAGAATATTTGCCTTTTAATAAATCTTGAATTGGTTGTTTAATGTGTTTTATCTTTTGTAGAGCGGGCCGAACGCCTCGGCAGGTTAAATAGATGCATTTATGGTTCACGTCGTTCGACCTTCGGCAGTGCACAATTTAAATATTTATGTTGGAGCGGACCGTACGACCTCGACATGATTTGCGCATGATATAGTTTTGGAATTGATAACAATTGATATTGCTTTCATTGGCCCGAGATACAAAAAAGGTTTAATGACGAATTTAAATTTGAAAATTTCTTATGAACAAAAGAATTGTTTACTTATTTCATGATATTGGGCTTACATCCGTTCTACATAATCCATGCTTAATTATATCATTGATATTTTATTTATAGCCCATAGTAAGTGTCGAAGTCAACCCCTCGTCACTACTTATTCGAGGTTAGGCGGGATACTTACGGGTACGCGTTGATTTACGTACTCATACTATACTTGTTGCACATTTTTGTGCAGGTGCATATATGTTTAGAGGCGCGGTTATTGTGGGGATTTAGGTGAGCTGCATCCCACGTTACGAGTCCGCAGCTAGCAGAGTCTCCTTCAGAGTATGTANATTCGAGGTTAGGCGGGATACTTACGGGTACGCGTTGATTTACGTACTCATACTATACTTGTTGCATATTTTTGTGAAGGTGCATATATGTTTAGTGGCCTTGTGGGCGTAGAGGCGCGATTATTGCGGGAATTTAGGTGAGCTGCATCCCACGTTACGAGTCCGCAGCTAGCAGAGTCTCCTTCAGAGTATGTATATTTCTCCTATCCGAATTTGTATTCCGGACAGATGTTGTATTTTATTTTACATTCCTAGTTGAGGCTCATGCACTTGTGATATCGGGTTTTGGGATGATTTGGGTTGTCATGTATTGAAATTGTTAATAATATTATTATTTACTCTGTAAATTCCATATTTTACTATTTAATTGAAGGAAATATGATTTTAAAAATATTAAAATGAAAACATAATTAAATATTTATTTTTGGCTTGCCTGACAGCGATGTCCGGCGCCATCACGACCTTTAATGGATTTTGGGTTGTGACACGGCATAGGCTATATCAGGCCTTGTAAAATTCATTAAATACATCAGACTCCCAATAATCTGAGCATATTTAGACTGAGCAACTGGGTCACCGTTATTCTTTTTCAACTAAGAGTTAGCATCAAAGGAGTGCTCACAGATGTGACATTAAAATATTCAAACTTCTTAAGAAGTCTCTCAACATAATGTTCTTGTGACAACATTCTTCCATCTTCACTCCTTATAACTTTAACTCCCAATATTATATTTACTTCACCCAGATCTTCCATGTCAAAATTCACAGACATAAATAATTTAGTATTTTGCACAATATTTAAACTTGTACCAAATATAAGTATGTCATCAAGATATAGACATATTATCACATAATTATTGTCTACCACTTTAGTATACACACATTTATCTACCTCCATTGAAAAAAACTGTCTCTCAGTAAGACTTGTTCAAATTTTTCATATCACTGCTTAGGAGCTTATTTAAGGCCATAAAGAGATTTAATTAATTTACAAACTTTATTTTCTTTTTCAGGAATGACATAGCTTTCAGATTGAACCATATAAATTTCTTCTTCTAAATCACCATTTAGAAAAGCAGTTTTGACCTTCATTTAGTGGATAAAAAGCTTATGAATTGAAGTTAAGGCAATTAAAACTCGAATAGAAGAAATTCTAGTCACTGATTCAAATGTATCAAAATAATCTATATTCTGTTTTTGAGGAAATTCTTTTGCTACTAACCGAGCTTTATATTTATCTAAAGATCTATCATCATTAAATTTCTTATTGAAAATCCATTTACAACCAATAGGTTTTGCATCAGGAGGTAAATCAGTTAAAATCCATGTATTATTTTTCATAATAGAATCAATTTTAACTTTTATAGCCTCTTTCCAATAATCAACATCAGAAGAAGATATAGCTTCAAAATAATTCGATGGTTCATTATCAACAAGAAAAGTTTGAAAATCATTTCCATAAGAAAAATATTCCTTCATAGGCCTTTTGCTCCTTCTCAGTTCCTCGTTAAAGGTAATTTTATTATTTGTTTCAACATGTGTATGAAAAATTTTATCAGACGGTGGATAAATATATTCAAAGAACTCGGCATTCTTTGTCTCAATTATAGTATTGCAATCAAGCACATCACTTTTTAAAATAAGAAATCTATATGCAGTATTATGTTCAGCATATCCAATAAGCATATAGTCAGCTGTTTTAGAACCTATTTTTCTCTTTTTGGAATCAGGCAACAAAACTTTAGCAAGGCACCCCCACACTTTTAGATATTTCAAGTTAGGTTTATAACCCTTTCACAATTCATACAGACTTTTGCCAGTTCTTCTATGTGGTATTCTAGTTTGTAAGTGACATGCAGACAAATTGTTAGGTGTATTAGAACTAACTAGCATAGAGTTCATCATCTCTTTCAATGTTCTATTTTTCCTTTCAACTACTCCATTTGACTCAAGTGAATAAAGCGGTGTTACTTCATGAATTATTCCATTCTTTTCACAAAAATCATTCAAAAATAAATGTTCTTCACCTTTATCTGATCTAATTCTCTTGATTTTTCTACTAAGTTGATTTTCAACCTAAGTTTTATAAGAAATAAAATCATTAAAGGCATCATCTTTATTTCTAAGTAAATACAAATTAGTGTATCTAGAGAAATCATCAATAAAAGTCACATAATATCTTTTACTACCTCTAGTCATAGTCTGCTTTAAATCGCCTAAATCAGTGTGAATCAAGGATAACAATTCAGTTTCTCTATTTACAGAAAAACAAGTCTTTCTAGTACTTTTAGCTTCAGCACATATTGCACACTTGTTAATATTATTTGAGTCTAAACCAGATATTAATCCTAGCGACTGCATTTTCTTTATATACGCGATATTAACANTTCACCTTTATCTGATCTAATTCTCTTGATTTTTCTACTAAGTTGATTTTCAACCTAAGTTTTATAAGAAATAAAATCATTAAAGGCATCATCTTTATTTCTAAGTAAATACAAATTAGTGTATCTAGAGAAATCATCAATAAAAGTCACATAATATCTTTTACTACCTCTAGTCATAGTCTGCTTTAAATCGCCTAAATCAGTGTGAATCAAGGATAACAATTCAGTTTCTCTATTTACAGAAAAACAAGTCTTTCTAGTACTTTTAGCTTCAGCACATATTTCACACTTGTTAATATTACTTGAGTCTAAACCAGATATTAATCCTAGCGACTGCATTTTCTTTATATACGCGACATTAACATGTCCTAGTCTAGCATGCCACAAAGAAATTGACTCCACCAAAGAAGCTGCATTTTCATTTCTAGTATCAGAAATATTAAGCACAAATAAACCATGGTAACAATATCCATTGCCCATAAATTTATTTTGGTCAATACGACTTCGTCATTCTCGAAAGAAACCTTCACTCTAACTTTTCCTAATTATTCCACATAAACCAAATTGATTTGGCTATTCAGAACATGCAATATCACTCAATGCTAGAGTTTTACCAGATGTGAGTTTGAAAAGAATTTTTTCTTTCCCAAGAACGCGAGTTGTTCTTGAGTCTCCAAGATAAATAGTTTCTTATCCTTCCTCATTCATTTTTGTCTGCACAAATGTGCCTAATAGTACCGGAGTCTATCACCCAATTTTTCACATTGGCCATATTATTTATTTGAGAAATGACCACAATAATTATATTATCCGCTTTAGTCAAATTTAATTTTGACTTAGCGAGATTGTCATTTATCTCAACTCTTCTCTTGCATTGAGGTGCATATTTCTTGAAGGTTTTAATATTAGCATCAGATATGTAACCATGTCTATTTACATACCTCTATTTTGACATTAGTGTCTGCCAAAGTTATGGATGTAATAATGTATTTGCAATATCATGGATATCTGGCAGGACAACTTGAACAATAGTAGCAGGGACAACACCAAAATTGACAGTATCATCAAAAATTTCCGTAGTAGTATTAGTTACTGAAATAGTTTTTTAGATTGTAGGAAAATAACATGAGAAAATAATAATAACAATACTGCAATAATATTTGTGAGCGAAAATACATAAATTGACTTGAGTCGTGCTGGGCACTATCCTAAGAAACTATTTCAGCAATGTAAAATATTTTTCCAGGATTAAACAAGCCTACCTCTATTTATTTAGAGGGTACATGAATCAGCAAAATTAAATAATACCAACAAGTTTTGGAATAAACCGAAGGGAAGAAATAATTACAAGAGATAATGATTTGGTCAATAGTGGGAATAATATTATAGTAATGATTAGCTAAAGAAGAAAGCAATGATTAGCTAAGAAAAATGTAAAAAGATGATTTTTTGTTGATATCTCTTATGGATGAACAAGAAGGCTATTTATAGAGATAGTTAAGGTCTTCTTAAATTGCCAAGTGTTTAATTGCATGAAAGATGATTGCCACTTGTTTATGGCTTAGCCATTTGTCCACATATCTTCATGCAGAAGGGCACATGGTAGATATTCATAGCCACTTGAAAATAGATAGGACACTTATAAAATAAAAAGACACATGGCTATTTAAATTTTGAAAATACTCCCACAATACCTTACCCACATAATCTTTGAAATCAAAGTTAAGTGAGTTTTATTCTGTTTCGCCTCCTATTTTTTCGAGGACAGTTGAACAAGACTTACCTTCTTCCTATACTTTTGGTAATCTCCAACAAGATTTATCCCCATCTTCTCGAGATTCTTCTGCAACTTTAAGTTCCAAGTCAATTAAGACTTCTCATTCTCATATTCCTATCGCTCGTGGAAATATAATCACAAATTCTCATCGTCCTCTCTTATATAATATCTCAACATCTCCTGAAGGCATATTATCACAATCTCCTTCTATTTTATCCTCATATTCAACTACTGCATTATCCCATCAAATTTCTCATTCATATGCCCTTCCTACTTTTTCTCCTTAACCACTTACCACTCCTACACATACTCACAAGATGGTCACTAGAGCCATGACTGGTTCACTTAAACCTCATATCCTTCCATCTCTATCTGTTTTATTTCCTATCCCTTGTCTGAACCAACTTCTCATCTCAAGCTATTAAGGATCCAACGCTGGCAACATGCAATGAGCGATGAGGATAATGATCTTATTCAGAATAGCACTTGGACATTAGTTCCTTCTCCCCCAGATGCAAATATCATCGGTAATAAATGGATTTTAAGAATTAAATATTGTTCTAATGGAGCTATTGACTGTTAGACTCCATTATCGGAGTCAATCGAAGGAAATATGAAATGAAGAAAACCCTAAATCGGGAGATAAGAGAGAGAAGGGAGAAGCAAGATATTTTCTTATTGTTATTCAATCTGTGATGTTCCAGATACCTCTGAAGGTATATAGTCATTTACTCACTTACTATACAATTGGGCCCATACAATAAAGAATGAAAAGTAGTAATGCTACTAACTAATGGGCTGTGTAACAGAAGAAATAGGCAGCCCAACATTGACAGGTTCAAAGCGTAAAAAGAGCACTGGCTAGTCAGTTTTCGAATTGATAATTCAAAAATAGTCAGTGTTTGCAAAGTCATTAAAAAATAGCCACTATTTTGCTACAACACGGATCGGTCCAACATAATATACTAGAGATTGATGCACATGTGTATGAACTTCCAACATATTATGTTGGAACTCCAACACGCGGAAAGTTCCAGCATAATATACTGGTGATTGGAGCACCTGTGTATGAACTTCCAGCATAATATGCTGGAGTCCAGCATATTATGCTGGAGTCCATTATCGGAGTCAATAGAAGGAAGAAAACCCTAAATCGGGAGAGAAGAGAGAGAAGGGAGAAGCAAGATATTTTCTTATTGTTATTCAATTTGTGATGTTCCAGATACATCTGAAGGTATATAGTCATTTACTCACTTACATTTGGACTGGGTCGGGTACTATACAATTGGGCCCAGATAATAAATAATGAAAAATAGTAATGCTACTAACTAATGGGCTGTGTAACAGAAGAAATAGGCAGCCCAACGTTGACAGGTTCAAAGCGTAAAAATAGCACTGGCTAGCCAATTTTCAGACTGGTAATTCAAAAATAGTCAGCGTTTGCAAAGTCATTAAAAAATAGTCACTATTTTGCTGCAATATGGACCGGTCCAGTATAATATACTGGAGATTGGTGCACCTGTGTATGAACTTATAGCATATTATGCTGGAACTCCAACACGCGAAAAGTTCCAGCATAATATACTGGAGATTGGAGCATCTGTGTATGAACTTCCAACATAATATGCTGAAGTTCTAGTATAATATACTGGAACTCTAGTATATTATGCTGGAGTTCCAGTATATTATACTGAAACGCCAGTATATTATGCTGGAATATTTTTCGAATTTGAAATAATATTTTTGTTCAGATTTATCTTTACATGAAAAGTGGCTAAATTTCGATTATTGAAACTGTGGCTATTTTTCAATTACCACATGTAAATCTCGCTATTTTTAAATTTCTCCCATACCANTCTGTGTATGAACTTCCAACATAATATGCTGAAGTTCTAGTATAATATACTGGAACTCTAGTATATTATGCTGGAGTTCCAGTATATTATACTGAAACGCCAGTATATTATGCTGGAGTTCCAGTATATTATACTGAAACGCCAGTATATTATGCTGGAATATTTTTCGAATTTGAAATAATATTTTTGTTCAGATTTATCTTTACATGAAAAGTGGCTAAATTTCGATTATTGAAACTGTGGCTATTTTTCAATTACCACATGTAAATCTCGCTATTTTTAAATTTCTCCCATACCAAGATTAGTTGCTCAAGCATTCTCGCAGCAACCAGGGTTGGACTACAACTAAACATTTGCTCCTCTGATAAAAT
>AWOL01S0032420.1:5439-66904 GCA_000715115.1 Nicotiana otophora
AGGGGGGGGGGTGGAGATTAACAACTTTACTATTTACCGGAGCTGGAAATTCACTACAATAACACCAGAGCAAGCTTGCAAAATATTCTCTAGCAATGTTGTGGGTTTAGGTGAGAGTGAGAGGGACAAGGAACTCTAAGTGCAACTTTGCTGCCAAGCCTCTGTCAAATGATGATAGCCTACTGCTACTAGTAAGTCTTCAACACTACGGCAACTTATTTTTCGACGCATGTGGGACTTAAGCAAAATATTAATAGTGAAAAGGACGCAGAGGATGTTACTGAGGTTGCAGTAAGTAGTTTAGGCAGGCTACAGCTAGAGATCAAGGACTATGGATCTACCGTAGATCTTAGATGTGCAATGGAGAATAATAAACGTTGGGACGGCAGGAGCTGATGGAATTGATGATTGGATACCACTTGAGCGGGAAAAGGAGGAGGAGACTGGTGGACAGAGTACCTCAGCTGGACTAATATGTGTATTGGATTAGGCAACCTCTTCCCACTCTCTCCCTTCTGGAAGAAGGGTTAAATGCCAAAATCGATTGGATAGCAGTAAAAATATGTGATTTTACTTTTATTTCTTTCAACATTCTGATGTCAGAATTTTTTTCAGATGAGCAAGGGTAACTGCGTCTGACGTAAACTGTTTTCTATAATTTCCCCAAATATTTAATTAATAAACTTCCAGAACAAAAGAAGGCCAGTAGAAGCTTTCATCAAGATGATTATTCAAGAAGTATTTGTGAGAGGAAGGATGAATACAAAACTGGGCAGTAGATTAAATAGATTGAACTTCTATCCTAGTTAGAAATGTTGTTCTGCGTTATGTGGTGAGATATAGTTCTGCATACTGTGGATGTCCAACATGTCTCTATTTCTCTTTTTTCTTTGAGCTGTAACTTCTCAATTGGTAATAATAATAGTTTTATTTACCAAAAACAAATTCCTAAGATGTTATGGTAGTAATGGTTGGAGGGAAGCATTTGGGGAGTAACTCGGTGAGTTGTAAGTAATTAGAGTAAAAAAAATCTTTACCTTATTCTCGAGGTCCCAGGCTTCAGTTCTTTGCATACTCTGCATAAAGGCGTGCATGTAGCGTATCTACTATCTAGGGTTCAACACTTACCTGTCTTTCACTCATTTCTCTTTTCTACTTCCTGTTCATCTTAGTGAACAAGGATTAAGAGATTATCCCTCTTAGCAGTGGAAAGCCGTGTATATCTTTATCAAAGGTTTGGTTCTGAAATCTAATATAGTGGCATAACGAGGTTGCACTTTTGAAGGTTGATTACGTCCTAGTGCATTCTATTATTCATCAAGATATTTGAGCAAAAAGATCATGATTTGGGTTTTCTTAAACCAGGGGAAAAGCAATTTGGTTTCCAACTAAGTTCTTTTCCAAATTGGCACATTTATGACTTTTATACAGATGGACCAACTAAGTTCTTTTCCAAATTGGCACATTTATGACTTTTGTACAGATGGACCAATGTATAATGTATTGAGCTGCCTTTATTTGATCATTTCGTGCTTCAAGTCTGAATGTTTATTGTCATTTTAGTTCATATTGTCACAATATGCCATAGTCCTAACTGTTAGCGTTCTCAAAACGAAAGAAATATGCCATAGTCCAAATATTGGAAACTTAAGGTAATCAAAAAGGAGTCTCAGTCACTTTCCTGGATAACTCCTATTTCAATCAGAGTTATATGCTGCATGAAAAGTAGATTTAACCACTTCGATATTGGGAAATACAAAAATACTCTAAGATCCGATATACTTAAGTTGTAAAAGTGTGTGGATATATGCTCACTCAGGAGCATTTTTTTTGGTGATAAGGAAAATAGTTTCATAAATAATGGGAAAATCTCTGCTATACACACAGTCTAACACAAACTAGAGAATCTACAACGTGATATGATTCTGTAGGAACGACAACCAATCTTCTATACGAACTGGAACCTCATGGGTGCACCGAGAGGAAATTAGAATTGAGAGGCTATTCTTCTAATGTGCACAAGAGTTCTCTATCCCTTGAAATCCTATTTCTTTCCTTTCATAAGAGCCACATAAGTGCTAGTGGGCAACACTCCAAGCTTTTCGATTTTTCTTCCTTCTGCTAAATTTCCGGTTGGAAAGTGCTTGCTTCACTGTGCTTGGCATTGTCAAGTTGCAGCAGGAACCATCTCATGATCTCACATCATAATCGAGTTTTCACCATACAGTGTAGGAGGAGGTGACCAGGGATATATGCAGGAATTTTTGTAAGCGGTATCGATATTCATGGAAGAAAGATAAAATAATATTACTTATCACATTTTTTCCTAAATAAGGAATAGCCTTCGCGCATTGGTTTTGTTGAGTCTTAAGCTAGAAGAGGTCTAGAGTTCAATTCTACTTTACCACAATTTTTAACAAATAGAGGCTCTTTCTACTGGTTGTCAAAATATGTTCGAATTAAGGTACGGACCTCCAACCTCTAAGTGAAAAAGCAGGTGCTTGACTAGCGTGCCAAGTGACAATCTTTGTCAAGTGGTGTCATTTTTTTCAATCTATTTCCGCATAGTATTATTACTCATGTTCATAAAAAATTTCGATGAAGCGGTGTCGCGTGACACCGCTTTGTTCAACGAGCGTGTCCGCCCCTGAGGTGGTTCACATCCTCACCTAAACATTTGCACCTGTTGTTCCACTCGTTGCCAACCAAGTAAAAAGCACCTTTCTTGGTGTCTTGGAATCCAAACAAATAAGTGTGGGAAACTTGGCTCCCTCACCAAGAGCGTAGGATAATAGGACTTTTACTGAAAAATGAAAACAAGCCGTCTCTTCCCACCCTCCACCTCCGTGAGCCCTGAGTAACATGAGAGGTACTCTGCTTGTAAAGTAATTCAACTAGATCTTGAGATGCAGCCATTTCCCCGTCCCTAAGGTTCCTTTGGACCCATATTGCCTAATGAAATCCCCCTCTTGTAACATATGAATCTATTGTATTGTCCTCTCCTTGTTTGACATACTGTGAACGTACCGGAATTTGAGTCTCAACGTCTCTCCTCCACACCAACTGCAACTCCCAAAGCTGATTCTACTTCCATTCCATATCTTGAAGGTTTTGTTTCCTGTGTAGTCTTCCCTTCCTTTAGTAATATTCCTCAAAGTCTGCACTCAAAGAAAGTGTGATATTTCTAGTCCTCCATCCTCCTTCAATAATTCCATATATCATCTACCTACATAGAGGCTAGAGTGTGCTCCTCAATCCCGAATCTCCATAGTCATTTTCCTAATAAGGCCTTGTTGAAAACTCAGAGATCTCTTTCTTTGTAGATGTAACATCCTCCCGACTGATTGAGTGGAACTTCCTATTCGCATTTGCTAAACCCATAAAGGGTTTTCTCTTGGAACTTTCCAGTTTACCTGTGACAATAAGCGGTGCTTGAAGCAGTGACATAAAGTTTGTAGGGATGCTCGACAGAGTGCTCTTAATTAATACTTCCTTTATACAAGTAGAATCTCTGCATTATTTCTGGTATATTTAGATAAAAGTTTTCATTGTCTAAAGTTGAAGTGGTCTTTAATGTTGTTGGCTGTTTTGTGTTGTCTTGCTACTTCTCTCTTGTAATAGTAACAATGCAAATTATGCAAAATGGCACCTAATCCCCTCTTTGGAGTCTATATGCAGATCTTCCACCTGATAAAGAACCATTGGACTGGAATACAAGGATGAAGATTGCAGCTGGTGCAGCAAAGGGTTTAGAATATCTGCATGACAAAGCCAACCCTCCTGTAATATATCGAGACTTAAAATCTTCCAACATACTTCTTGATGAAGGATACCACCCTAAATTATCAGATTTTGGGCTTGCTAAACTGGGCCCTGTTGGCGACAAGACTCATGTGTCTACACGTGTGATGGGCACATATGGCTACTGTGCTCCGGAATATGCAATGACCGGTCAACTCACATTGAAATCTGATGTTTACAGTTTTGGGGTCGTCTTCCTTGAGCTGATTACAGGACGCAAAGCAATTGATAACGCACGGTCTCATGGGGAGCATAATCTTGTTGCCTGGGTATGCCCTCCTCTCTGCCATTGTATTTGGTCATTATGATGTGTCCCCTCTGTTTCTTCGATTTCCTTGACATATAATGTGTGGAAGATCTGTATTTCCTTTAGTTGATTTTTACACCTTTGGAAGCCAGAGTATTCTTTTTGCCCTTTTTAATGCATTGAGAAACGTGTTTGCAGGCTCGACCGCTTTTCAAGGATCGGAGGAAGTTCCCGAAAATGGCAGATCCACTATTGCAAGGCCGTTACCCAATGCGAGGACTATACCAAGCACTGGCTGTGGCAGCAATGTGCTTGCAAGAACAAGCATCTACTAGACCTTTAATAGGGGATGTTGTGACGGCTTTATCATATTTAGCCTCTCAAACTTATGACCCTAATGCAGTTGGTGCACAAAGTAACCGTGTTGGTTCATCCACTCCAAGGAGCAGGGAGGATAGACTACACTCCGCTGATGGAGTAGATAGCCCTGATGAACATAGCAGTGCTCACCATGGTTCTCCTTCCATCCAGAGGAATTCTCCTGATTCGAGGAAAAGAGATTCTGCGAGGGATTTCAATACTGGGATAGAGTTGAGGAAAATTGCAACTAGCGGTGGATCTGGTCGTAAGTGGGGTTTGGATGAATCAGAACGTCCGGATTCTCAAAAAAACAGCCCTGTCAGTGCAGGTAGAACTAGAGAAACCCCGAGGAATCGTGATCTAGACAGGGAACGTGCAGTTGCTGAAGCAAAAGTATGGGGCGAAAATTGGAGGGACAAAAAGAAGACAAGTGCAAGGGGTAGTAGTTTTGATGGGATGAATGAATGATTTGTGCAACAGCGTATGTTGTAGGGGTTTCTAGGAATGTAGGTTTTGGGTGTCATGATGCAAAACCCGAGGTACTACAATTGCATCATTATTACGCCCTTGGTCATCCATACTCAGAGTTGAAGCAAGAGTCCTTTAATCCATTCTTATTCAATGTGAACTTGGATGTTTCAGCTGTAGCGGTTGAAGGAAAAAATGCTAAAAAGAGGGAAAGCAGCTTAATGGTGCAATATGTGGAGCTAGAGTTGGGGGAAAAATGGGGGGTTGCATTGTGGCAACATGTTAATCATGTGTTTTATGGGGTTTCTAGAGTTTATGACACAGGAGAAGTGGGTAAGATATCGGACTTTCACCACTTTGTGTGTTCTTTGTATGGAGGAACTTGGTGGATATGGTTTAGGATGTCCCTTGTAATTCCATTCTTACACCTTGTGTTCTGTTGTAGTTCCCATCTGTATGGATTTCAGAGTCTTGCATTTTGGCTTTTATAGAAAGGGGGTGTGAGTATCATACCGTGTCCCGTTAAACGAAATACTGTATATTTTGAATTAGCAGCTTTAAGGTTCAAACTGAATATCTCGCCACCATTTCTTCTGACTTGCTGAGGTGACCTATGCAACAGTTTGGCATGTTGGCTTCCTTTGGGGTTGAACCTGCTTTCAACTAAGAAATTTTGCACCTTCATTTCAATTTGTTGTCGCTAACTAAAAATATCTTAGTGAAGATATTTCAGAAAGAGCATCATTAAACAGATTATAGCAGTGTTTAGAATATAAAAACTTAACCATGATATGTTCAGTTAGTTTGGTGCAAACACTAGGTGCGGATAAGTA
The DNA here is from genome assembly GCA_000715115.1 of Nicotiana otophora. Taxonomy (NCBI): domain Eukaryota; kingdom Viridiplantae; phylum Streptophyta; class Magnoliopsida; order Solanales; family Solanaceae; genus Nicotiana; species Nicotiana otophora. The sequence goes on from AWOL01S0032420.1 coordinate 11,149, forward strand.
TTTACCCTTAATTTTTAGCGTCTCCCTTCCCTATCCCTCCCAAATGTAGTACTACGAAGAGATTTAAAATAAATAAAAAAAGCTCCAAATCAGTTTGGCTGGAACAGAGGCAGAGAAGCTGCCTCAGGTGTATGAAATGTTATTTACTCGTAAAGTGGACCAATAGGTGAAAATGAGCTAGAGAACGGCAACTAACTTCTAATCTGCAGCTTGTCGCCGTAATATTACTTTCCGAACTTTATATCCCATTTCTTCGAACTTAACTTGATGTTGGCTTTTGGCTGATCAAGCTTAATTCTCTGGGCAACTCAAAATTCTATTGCTGTTGTTCAGCAAGTTCATTTAACATTTGCCTGTAGGCACCTACTGTTTATATTGGAAGAGCTTATTCCAATGAAAATTACGTACAAATATATACACCATACAAGAGCAGAGTAGCAGACAGGCAAGAACAATGAATTAGTAAGTTGATTTTCATTACATATAATGTTCAACCACAGTGATAAGACTAGCCTTAATGGAATTGTATATTTGGACTTTGTACAACGGACTAACACATCATATCTGAATACTCTGATTCTCCTCTGCACCAGACAGAATCGCAATACCCTCAACATTGCAGCTAGAGAGCATCGGATTGACCAACCTGGTTAAACAAAATACTAGAGGATCTAAACCACAAAAAGAGAAGGCTATCTAAGTTAAGATCATCATTTCTTCCTCTTACCCTGTAAAAAGAGGGATTACGACAGTTAAGCACAATCTTAAACTCAAACAAAAACAAACACAAAATCACAGCAGAAATATTTACCGAGCTCACATAGTCATCCATTGATGACTGCTTCCGCTTTTTTAAGGTAGGAGAGCTTTCAGTTGCCTGTCTTGCCAAAGTGCGCTTTGTTGGTGTCATGTTCTGTTAAATAAAAAAAGCTTTTAGCATCAAATGTATTCTTATGCTGTAAACAGCACTAAGAGGCCGCAGTACCTTTGCAAGTTTCTTTTCTTTGCGTGCCTGTCTCTCCCTCTCATCAAACTCTTGGTTTTCCCTCTCCACCAACCGAATAAGTGCATCACATCTTCTGGCAAGTTCTTGAGTGGTTCGAGACTTCACAAACCAATCAAACCGAAACAAAGGTGACGTGCGGAATGCAGCCTTCAGCTCATCCCAGTTTCCGTAGCCGAGCTTGTGAACCATACATAACTGCAAAATGATCTCCATATACATAAATCCTAAAGACAGAAAGTATAAGATTAAGCCCCAAAAGTTTTAGTCTGCTTACCATGAAGCGATCACACTCCTCATTATACAATTTCCCTTTGTTCTGACCATACTGGATCTTCAACTCCAACCATGGATTCTTGTAGCGGTCCAACTTCTTCCCAATTGCTTTCATGATCTCATCCTTCCGCGAAATTCTAGCCTCTCCTCTTTCGATATTCTTAATAATCCTATCATAATCTACACACACCATCCATTAGAATAACATGCCTCCAACATCAAATAAAAGCATGCCTCAAATGCTATCTAAAGCAAAAACATTAACCACAAGACAGAACTTTATTCCTGCCTGAACCTCAAGAGCTTATCTGTCCCCTCGTTTTTTGTAGTTCTGTAATATCAATTAGCACGACATTGCATGTAACAGATCTTAATACACAAAATGTGTTCCCCTGCAATCCCAATATATATAATACCATTTGGCTGAGCACATATAATAAGATGCCAATGTTGAATTCTATATCACTAGAAATAGAAGAAAATATTAAGCTAATAGTTGAAAAGTATGTTTAATAGCAATTTAACTGTGAATAGTTAGATCTTTTAAAAACAATACTTTGAATAGTTCAATAATACTGAAATTGTTGAAGTCTGCCAAAGTTGTTTAAATAACATTATTAGCAAAAGTATGTAACATTTTTAATGTGGATAAAGTGTGATTATTCTCTTAGAAGGTTAGAAATCTTTAAATAGAACATGAGCGTTACAAGAGCAATCACATAAATAATTAGGTGGTGGTGTATACTGAAGATGAGAACCATATTGCTCCATATTTGTAACTAGATCAATAAAGAACCTTTGGATTACCATATTTTTGTAGCTTAGTGCAAGCTTACCATTTATAAAATTTGCGCTAAAACAAGAATATTTGGATTACCACCATGTAGCGGCTTTTTGCAACAACAAAAAATGACAGATATTACACAATTTTTAGAGGAAGATGGGGAAATTACACATTTTCTTTTTGCTTTTGGGACTCTAGTCCCTTAGCCTCTCAAACAAAACAGGGATGTACCCTAGACAAAGGAAGAATGGCCAGCACGCAATCCCTTCCCAAACTAAAAGTCAATGTTTTTCGATAACCAGCATTCCACCCCAATACAATATAAACAGTTGCATAGGATCCAAATTACTCATTCAGGCACACTGATTTAATTGACAAATAACAGTCTACTTTGAAATAGGGTTTCCTCTCTCCTTCCCCATTCTTAGACCATAAAAAGAAAGCAACATGTGCACCACATGTTTACCACTTAACACTTAATAGTATTTAGCACTCTAGTGTTAACAATTATTTCATATAACAATTGGATGTTCTCTTTGGATCGGAAAGACTAGAGAGTAATTGTTTCTTTATTTTCAAATTAACTACCACTTACCATTTAACTCTTTGTATCTTTCTTTGAAAACTTTTGCATATCTTTCAACCTCCTCCTCTGTCTTTCCTTCCATTTCAGCAGCAATACTTTTTATGTCATTCCGACCATACTTCTCACATGCCCTGATAAAAGCATTGAAGTCTCTCCTACTCCATGTTGAAAATCCCTACAAGTACAAAATGCCAAATTCTGATACATATAAAAGCTAAATATGACCCCATCATGAGTTAATAAACCACTTACCTCCTCCAACAGTTTCTCCTTTTCTTCCTGTTCCTCAGCAGTTAAAGGCTCTCCAACATCTACAATGCAACAATTGTTAGCACATATTCACAAAGCAAAGTAGACCCTAATGTGTCCGCACCTAAGTTGCTCGGACACAGGTGCGGATCTAGAGGTCAGATCTTTCAAGATGTAAATTTTAAGATACGGGGATACGGATCCTAGTACGGAAAAAAATAAAAATATAAACTTTGTGGAATACTTACGTATTCCTTTTTATTCTCAAGTTGTAGATAAGTAAAAGATTGATTTCCTTGGTATGATATGCTATTTTCTTCAAATTTACCCTAGTTTTAGTTCTGATTAAGTAATCAAATTGTCTCGAATTTTTCTGTACGTCGTGGTCAAAGTACCCAAAATTGTTTGACCAGATCCGGTATGGATCCCATACCCACACCCATACTAGTGTCGTGTCGACATGGGTGCGGCACCTAAACTGCTATGTCGGAGCAACTTAGGTCCGCACATCCAAATTTTAGAGGGAAAACAAATTCCTTTAAAAGGAAAAAGGAATTATACCTTCAGGCTCTTCCACTTCTATTGTGTCTTTTAATTGATTCTTCTGATGCGTTTGCTGAAATGAAACAGAAAATTAAGATACCAAACAAAAAGGCACATACGAAGATGTCAATAAAAGAAAACCTGGGAAATCCCGAGGCATAACCCACCATGAGATAACGCACTTCCTTCTCGTACAGCTCACTTAGTCTCTGGGTATTAAAGAACTGAAAGTCGTGCCTAAGAATGTTAAGATATGTCAATAAACAGAATTTTGGCATAAAGATCAGCAAACTTGCGAAAAGCTGGAACTCAGAGAACTCAGTATTGCTTATGGCACTAGAAAAACTGGGAGGAGTAAAATTAGTACAACGGATAGCAATCAACTTACAACTGAGGCATCCTAGGAATCCTGGGCTCTTTAGGTCTTGCAGGACCACTTTGTCGCATGGTCTGCTTGAAGTATTCAGACTCTGAGTAACTGACAGCAAAGAAGAGTGATTTAAAATGATGATAAATTAAGCTCTAAATACATCAAAAGGTGAACTTAGCAACTAAAAATCATACTTGCGTTTTCTCTCTCTTTTTGGAGGTTCTATCCAATTTTCACTGGCAATTTTCTTGAAATCCGTTTTGTTTTCATCCTTCATCAACAATACATAAACCAGAAAGACGAAAGATAAGCACACTAAAGATGTCTGAAACAAAGAATTGTTAGATAACTAATCAACTTAAACACCCTTACTTTTTCGTCATCAAAGTCATACAAGTCAGCAGCTGCAAAAAGTAGGCAAATCTTAGTTAAAAATCCAAATTGTTTAGAACAGCAAAAAAGCACAACCAATTATATAGAGCCAAAAGATACAATCCACAAGCCAAAAAGAAGAGCAGAGTGCATACTGTCATCCATCTTAAACTTGATGGCATCTTCTGTAAACTTCTTCATCTTGGCATCAAGTTCTGCTGTTGCCTCTTCTCCTTTGGCAATGATTCTATCGATATCCTCATCCGTAATAGTACTATCTTTGGAACTGAAAACCATTTCAGCACCAAACCGCACCATCTGCAGCAGCTCATCCTTATTAACAGCTGCATGATCGGCCAATAGATGATCAAATTCAGTATACTCTAACATCTAAAATATAATCAAGAGAAAGCAATAACACAAGAATGAAAGCTTACTTTTTTGTTCAGCCAACCGTCCCTGCTGGATTACCAATGCATCAAGTGCCAGCTTTTTATAAGCCCTTTCAATCACCTTTTCCTCAATTGTGTACTGATTGAATTAATTGAAATAAGAATGTGTCAACCATCACTACAGAGACCAAAGTGGTGGCATTATTTCAGTATAGTAACACATCTAGAAAGAAAGCAAACCTCAGTGCAGAAGCGGAATACTTGGACTTCCTTCTTCTGTCCAATCCTATGGGCACGGTCCTGCGCCTGCAAGTCAACCTGTGGATTCCTGTAATACAATGACAGGAAACCCAATAGACTCAGATATCATCTATTCTCCAGATTCTGAAAACCAAACTTATAAGATCCTCCCTCACCAGTCACTGTCATAAAGAATTACAATATCTGCTGTAGCAAGATTGATACCAAGACCGCCAGCTCTGGTTGACAATAAGAAGCAAAATTTTTCACTCCCTGGACTGTTAAATGCTTCAATAGAAGCATCACGATCTTCTCCACCAGTGTTTCCATCAATCCGACAATATTGGTGACCACGGTACATCAGGTAGTCTTCGAGGATATCCAATAGCCGTGTCATCTAGATCATAATATTGAAGCAGAGGTTCAGTCCAAAAATCTGTACATGAGCTATTTAGAAAAAAGATAGTGGGAATGTCGAGAACAAGAAAGAGAGATAAAAAAAAACCTGTGAAAATATTAAAACCCTTGAGCCACGCTCCTTCAGCTTAGGAAGCAACTTATCTAGAAGAACCATTTTGCCTGCATTGAGAACATGCATTATAAGGAAAAGCTTACAACCAAAAATTGATTAGGTTTTCCTATTCATTTATAGAAATAAAATATTACCAGCATTCTCTATGAGATGCTCTCCTGTTGTATATGGAGGTCCTGGCTCAGCTCCTTGGAAAAGATATGGATGATTACAACATTTTCGGAGCTGCATTGCTATATTAAGAAGACGCTTGCGCTCTCCTCCAGAATTAACAACCTCAAAATCTTTTTGCAACAGAGCCCTATAGTAGTGTTTCTGCATCTGGGACATACCAACCTTAAGAATTGTTTCCTTCTTTGGAGGCAGACCTTTCTCAACATCAGACTTAAGTCTCCGAAGAAGAAATGGACGAAGGACCTGATCATGTAGCAAAAATTGGAAAGTCAGTGGATATACAACCCCCGCCCCCCCAAATTGTAAACAGTATTTCTCTCACACACGTAGTTGATCTATCTTTATCCCCTCAACTAGAACACTGTTTCTTACAAAATGGCTGAAACTGCTACTATCAATTATACAAACTACTGACAAATATACCTTATGAAGCTGCTGGACCACCTCCTGCTGGTCATTCTCACCAGATATTTGAAACCACTCATCAAATGTCTCGGCCGAGCTAAAGATCTCGGGCAGCAAAAAGTTCAGAAGAGCCCAGAGCTCATGAAGATTATTCTGTGCAATTGCATAGACCCCCAGCACATCAAGTCATGAGATTAAAGAGATCCATACCAGAGAATAGTACAGTATAACAAAGCTAAGAGATGAAAAACTAACATTTCACTGTTGCAAAACCGAAGATGAGGTTTAAATGATAAAGAAATTCCGAGAAAAGGTTTAAGAAGCCGTGATATAAGAGAGCTTAATAAAATAACATCTGATATATTAAGAGAAAAAATAGATTAGTTTTCTAAAGAGATGCCCCACATGAATTACAAAAAGGTAACACTATTCCATATCAATTTTAAAGTTTTGGGACAGGTAAATAAGCATTTCAGGATAGGGTCAGGCTAAATTGAGACATATATAAAAGGACTACTTGCTAAACAAAAAGAAAATCATCGAAGACAAAAATCACCTGAAGCGGTGTCCCTGTGATCAACAGCCTATAATTAGTATTGTAGAGCCTCATGGTTTTGGAAAGAAGAGAATTTTCATTCTTGATTCTATGAGCCTCATCAATGATGATGTAACGCCAACTAAAGCGACGTAAAGCAGATTTCTCTTTGATGGCCATCTCAAAACTTGTGACACACACATCAAACTTCCCAGCAACAAGTAACTCCTCTCGGATGTATCTCTATAAAAGGGAAACTTGACATAGTCAGGAGAAGTAATAAGATATATACAAAAGGGAAAGAAGGAGAACCCTGTAACTGCTTACCCTTTCTTCAGGGTTTCCAAGGAACTTTACAGCACGCAAAATAGGACAAAAACGTTTGATTTCATTCATCCAATTGCCAAGCGTGGATTTCGGCGCAACAACCATGTGAGGACCAGTAATGCCTCTAAACTCATGCAGGTACCCCATCAAGGAGATGGTTTGCAAAGTCTTACCAAGACCCTATGCAATTACAGGAATAATTAAATCAAGATGTGTCTCCCAAAAAGCCCGAAGCACAAAATGAAAAAGGAATATCCCAAAAAATTTCAAGTGACAACACTGACCATTTCATCAGCAAGTATCCCATTTATGCCATTCTCATATAGCCGTATCATCCAGTTCAAACCAGCAAGTTGATAATCCCTCATCTTTCCTTGAATACCTGATAAGCACGTACATGTAACCATTACATCCTTAATGAGACAAGGAAATGAGAGAATTAAACAAGTTTGTCAGAAATATAAGCATTAATCACAACGGAATTCAAATATCCACTACTCAATTTGATCTTTTCCACCAGAATGCCCACAAGGTCAAGGCTCTATCAGACTTTTAGCACTTTCAAGTAAAATGCTAGTAGTGGAAAACCTCAGTAAAGAATATATCATATTGTGTGAACCACATCATTTGAAAGTCCAAGATGTTGCAGAGCAGACACACTTATTGAATTATTTTAGATCTGCTACACGCCTCTTCCATGTAGGCCCAATTCTTTTCTCCTAGGTCAAGAACATGGAATTGTTTTTGATAAATGGCAGCAGACTCGAACTCGGGACGGACCTCTGCATGCTCCAATACTATATTGAATTGTGTCAACCACCTCATCTAAAAGCTTAAGCTATTCAATAGGGGACACATTTAAGGAGATCCATTGTTCCTAAGCTTCGTTTATTCATTGGCGACTTCATACTAAGTAAAGATTACACAGTTTTAGAAAATGCTGATTAGATACAGCCATGGAGAAGGGACTTAAGTTCTTTGAAACTCCACACACACACTCGAATAACCTAACCGTATTACCCTCAAACATATATAATGCCTTCAATGCAGCAAACTAAACTATGGATGCACCTCTAGAACTTAAACCAAGCACATTACATCTAACATAGTAGGAACATTCCCAAAATCTAAGCCAACGGTACCTAATATGTAGATTGCTTTAGTTGGTGGTACAGGAATGAGATTGAAATTTACCTAGCCAATAACACAACTTGCAGGCTCTAGGCTTACTAAATTCCCCAGAGTAAGACAAATATTTCTCAATTAGCAGAGAATTCCAAAGATTTACAAATTAACTTCAAAAGGGCGAAGTAAAGTTTGAGGAGATTATCTAACCTTATCAAACAAAACTTACTCAAATAGATTATTGAAATCACTATTCTTATAAGTACTGTTTATACTTTGTAGGCACGGTTGAAATAACATTTTTTTCAAGTTGAGTGGGATTTAGATATATATAAATGGCTAAATCATAAAAGAGAAGGATGATAAAGGGAATTACTAAACCAGACATTTTAAATCTCTAGAAAGGAGGGACATATTCGATCATATAGGACATTAGCAATTCTGGTTACATCTGATCTAAGCATTTCTGAGACAGTCCGGTAGAGGTTTCATACTATAAATATACTTGTGCTGAAACATACAGTGTAAAGCAAGAAGCTAAAATACAGGGGAAATCCTTACAAGAGGGCTGAGCCACTAGCCGTGTATTTCCAAGCCCACCCTCTTCTTCTTTGAGATACTCTTCATCTTCTTCCTCTTCAGTCATCTTTGATGCATGACGACCCCTGAAGAAAAAATTTAATCAGTGGGTTCATACAGAAGACAATCATACATATATACAAGTAAAGCAGTAAATCACATTAATGAAGCAAGCTTCTCCATATATATAACATAGAAATGTCAACTGGAAGGGATCAGGTCCAATCATGTAATCATCTATAACAATATATAGCAGTCAATTGTAAAATAAGCAGAATACGACCACTATTATTTTTGGGAGTAAGCCTGCCCTAACTGTAGTAAGAGTAGAGACAACAATCCCTAGTCACCATTTCAAGAGGAGGTGGCTACTTGAAAACCAAACGAAAAAAGTGAATCTTCCTTACCAAGTTACTCAAACAGCAAAAATATTTAGGATGTGTTGATTTCAACTTGCCGACTAAACCTACCAAACAAGAATGGATCCATATACGTAAACCTTCTTCCTTTTATCCCATTCTATTTCCTGAGCGCTAACACCTAAAAAGGTGCACGGCTCAAAAATACCTGAATCCCAAATCTACTAACAGGTCTCCAGAATCACACTAGCAAGACAGCTTTCAAACTGAAGTCCCTGCATATAAAGAAACAAAAACTGCATTACACGTACCTTCCTTTTGCCTTCTTTTCTGGAGTAGACTGGTCAGTTTTTGCAAAATGTGCAAACAACTCTGTTTGCTCCAAAAGATACTTCAGACGCCCCTTTCCCTTGTTATTCTGCCAAAGACAAAATTTCCATAAGGCACACCTTCACAAGAAACTAATTGAAAAGAGGAGAACCATAATCTCTCAGCAATTGGTCTAAGTAAGATACCATATCAGCTTGTATGGCAGCATTCTGTGCATCCAACATATCTTGTATCTTTTGCTTCTTACGCCTCTGCATCTCTTTTAACCTCGCTTTTTCACGCTTTGAGATCTCATTAGCTGCAGCATCTTCCTACAGGTGTAGTAGCAAAACAAACTTAAGATAACTCTCATAAAGCTACACTAAATCAGCTAAAAGTCATCATCACTTTAGCTTCACAGATACTACAAATTGAATAATTCATATTAATGAGCTATTCAACACATGTTTTATCAGGGACAAGATCTTCTATTTCTTTGATGAAATGTTCTTTCCTTTTCCTTTATGCCATCAGAAATTCACTTGAAATATTAACTCTAAACTAGAAAGTCTATGATGTTTACCAACTAGGGGAATAGTTACTGGGCCTTAATTCGTAACAATGACCGGAGCTTCTAAATTCACATTTGCATTCCTTTCCGCCATTTCAACACCACCTCAAATTTCACATATCCATTCATTAGCACATTATTGTCGGGCATTAATTAATAATAATGAGCTAAAAACAGTAACAACAGCTCTATTGCAATGGTTGCATATTCACATTCCTTTCTAATGCTTTGAAGCTTTACTTAAAATATCCACTCAGTAACACATCATTATTCGTCAGTAACACAACATTATTCCTCGTCAATTTCAGCAAAAACACCAAACCAAAGAAGAATTCTAATGTAAAGTTAGATCTGCAAAATAACAGTTCCAAAAAATAAAATTACCAAAACCTAAAGAGAACGGCCAATAAACGCACCTCATTATCGTCGTCTTCGCCGTCGGCTCTGTTGGATGCAGGAGCATCGTCGTCTTCTTCGGAGTCATCGGCGGACCTAGCAACGGCTTCAAGCTCCTCCTCGTCTTCTTCATCGTTGACTTGATCGTTGACTTGCTCCTCCTCGGAACCGTCCGACAATGGCTCCTCCGACGAGGATTTCGCTCTCGAGTTTTTCGCCATCTGCTCCGACTTCAAAACGCGAGTTTGAGGGTTTTCTCTGCTGGAGGAAAACACCTTAAGAGGAAAGTAAGTGGTACTATAGTATGGACCGACTCGAAAACGGTCTAATACGTTTTCAGTATTTATAGCGAACCCGCCTAGACCAACAAAATTGGAACCTTTTCAGAATATATTTTCTTTTGTGAAGTGACCTTCCCGCCACTTATTGGTGAAATGTGATTTCCCGCCTTTGGACTGGGGTCCGGTATTCTTTGGGCCGAGTCACCTGATTTGGGTTGGATCACAACCTCTTTTGGGCCTCTATTGTGCTCAAGCCCAGTTGTCTTTTTCACTTTACGTGGGCGTTTGGATATAAGAGTCGTAACGAAGAATTAACCCAAATACCCGCCCACCCGATCTTTTAAACTAAAAATAGCCGACGGATGTATACTACATGTATAATTCGTGTATAACATATGTATAACTGCATATAATTAATGTATAATCTTTGTATATCGGCTAAAAAAAATAAATATTGAATATGACCGGTTATTTGTGTAACATTCCCAATCGTAAAATTCCGAAAAAATAAAAATGATATTTGAAAATTAGAGTTGTGTTTGGACATAAATATAATCTTGGGTTATTTTTGAATTTTTATGAGTGATTTAAGTAAAAATTTTGAAAAATAGCTTTTGGAACTTTTAAAATGTTTGAAAAATTCCAAAATTCATCATCAAATGAAAATTAAAAATTTTATGACCAAACACTGAAAAAGATTTCTTTCTAAGAATGGTAGCGGCTTAAGAATGTTAGATTATGTGTCTTATGATAGTTTCCTTTTGGCTTTTGTTATGTATAAGGAGTCTACTTTTTCGTCTAACATCAAATGCAATTGTTTATTACAAAATGCAGTCCTAAGCTCACTCTATTGCAAAAAATTACTACCGGCACATAAATCAAATTATCTATCTTATTGATTCGAGATCCATTTCAATATAAGTCTTTTATATTTGAATTTTGTTTTTTAGGAAAAGGTATTTGTATCTTATAATGTTGTACATTTAATTTATATTTTATATATAATACGTGCAACGTAGGTACTTAAGTAATCGGTAATAATAATATTAAAAATTATAACAACATAACAATGATGATGATAAAACAAAAAACAACAATAATAGCTGACCAAAAGGATCTGTTGGAATTTCCAAAAGAGTGGGTGGGGCCGACGAAGAATTCTCGAGAATGCTCAAAATACAAGTAATAACTCAAATTCAATGGTACTTTATGTTTGGGTTACCCAACGACGGCATCTTTATAAAAGAGGATAAAATGCTTGGAAATTTGGCATATTCCATTAGGCAACGTCTAAATTAGCAGTCACTAATTTGAAAATGGAACCAAAACAACAAGTAGCAGGATATTCCAATATTCCAGTAGGAATTAAGAAAGCAAAAATATAAAAGAGGGAAAAACCCATGCCATAATTGACTACCAAAGAAGCAATAAGTAAACCAAAAAAATACAAACTATTAAATTAGGGATTAAAAGAAAAAAAAATAGAATTCTCTCATATAATTTGAAGCAGTGATCTAAAGCAAATTTTGAACTCTCTATGTTGTTACATTAAATTTTTTCTTGATACCTGATATCAAGAAGATTCAATAATTTATATAAATAAAATAAATTATTTTTGCCTTATTATGCCCATATATTATAATTTTTTGACGAAAGAGATTCAAATGATCCAAAAATAAATTAAGACAAAGATGAAAATTCATGAATGATACTGTTAGTTATAAACTTGTAATTAACTAATTAAGTGAAGTTGGAGGGGGAAAACAGTTTTTTAGTGGTTAAAAGAAAATACCAGCAAAATATAAAAACAATAAAACGGCTCTAGCGGCAATTAAATCCTTATCAGTTCCAATCTATCTGAGTCACAATCTGCTTCTGTACGCCGCTGCATCACGGCCTTTCCCTACGGCTAATTAATTACAATTATAGTCATACCCAATTCACGTTTTTCTGCCAAAAAGCTTGGACCCTTCTCCATCTTCTTTTTCTACATTCCACGCTTTTAGTCTTCCCTGCATTCATCGCCAGTTGACACGTGCTAATCATCGCCGGTTGATCGTGCAAATCATCGCCGTCGCCGGTGGTCACAAGGAAGTAAAAAGAAAATCAAAATAAAAAAGAATTTGTTTCAAACGGTGCTTCCAATTGAGCTTCTAGAAGTTTCCGGGTGAATTCAGTGCTGTTTATTCGAATCTTATGCATTTATCTCCCGTGTTTTATTTTTAGCTCAAGTCTTTTTTTATTTATTTATTTTGTTTTGAATATCGTCATACAGGGTATGGATGGCAAAACTTGGTTAAAGGTCGCTATTTTCCTATGCTTGGTTGCCTTTTCAACTAGTAGAGGTAATCATGATTTTGATATAATTATAATTATGAATGACTACTTTGACTAGATTTTTTAGTTTCATAGGTGCTAAGTGTAGCATGTTTTCTTGGATGGTTTTGCAATCCTATTAAAAGTGGCTATTTTCCTATGCCTAATTGACCTTTTTTTCAACTAGTAGAGGTAAATTCATTATTCCAAGAACTTTGAGGTTAATACTATTGAGTTGAGTTTTAAGTTTACTCTCTGCTAAGTGTCAGGAGCGGAGCTAAGTTGAGGAAAAGGGGTTCAATTGAATCCCGTCCGTTGAAAAATATACACTGCTAGTAGGGTAAAGACAATTTTTTTGGGTTACATTTAAGCTGTTGAGTACCCCTGACATAAGGAAACAATTCTAGTAAAGTGGTCAAGGGGGTTCAAAAATTGCTTTAGTTGTTCAAATCTCAGGTGCGGCATTCTAATATTTTTTGAATCCCCTTGTATAATGTCTTGGCTCCGCCATTGTTAAGTGTACTATGTTTTCTTGGATGGTTTTGCAATACACTTGAAAGTGACTATTTTCCGATGCTTAATTGAACTTTTAGCTGGTAGTGATAATTATGTTGTGCAATAATAATGAATTGCTACCATTGGTTTGATTGATACTTTCGTAGGTCTTAACTGTATTAAGTTTTCTTGGACTGATTTTGCAATCCAACTTTATGTAATCAAGCAACTAAAAAAAGAGATGTCATCCTTCCATGGGAAGGAGCATGGAAATTTTGCTTCTGAGTTAAGTCAAGCTTGTGATTTTTGTGTATTCAGCTTCAGGTGCTTAGCGGCTTTTATAATAGCTGATAGATAAAGGTATGGGTTGGTCTTACTTGCAATGCGCACTGCACCAAGCCTTATGAGGATAACTTTGATATAGCTTGTAGTAAAAGGTCTCACTCCTTCTATTTCCAGTTTTTTTTTGTCCTTGCCAAAATAATGTTTACTTTTTTTATTAGTGCAAAAGAAAAAAGTGTTAAAAATAGTTGTAGTTTTTCGTTTTCTTTTTGAAGTTTGCGCGTGTAAGAAGATTTTGTCATTGATAGTGTCTCAAAGTACTTCTTCACAAATTTTTGAAAAAACTTCAAAGAAGAAACATATTACAAAACAGTTTTTTTCCTAAGAACCTCGAAAGACTTATATTTCAAAAGTTAAAACTGGACCTAGTTCCCGGAAAAAACAAAAAAGAAATTGGCTCCAGTTGTACTAGTCTCTATTTATGACTATTTCTGCAGTATCCTAAGATAGATAACAGAGGATTCATATATGACCCAAAGAATATTAAACAATTTAAATTTTAACATTTCTCTTAATCTCTGATAGCTATGCTATACTTTTAGGCGTTGGATCTTTTTTTTTTTTTGAAATGGTAATATTGATGTCAAATGCAACCTCCAAAAAGTTGCAAGATGAGAGCAATAAAAAAGAAAGGACTATGCAAAAGATTCTATGAACTGTAAGAGAGTTTCAGCCTCATTTCCCCAATCTAATCTACACCAAAAGTATAACAACATAATACAATCAGATTTTACTTGCAAGGTAGAATTCTGTTCATCTTCAAAACATCTTTTGTTTCTCTCTTTCCAAATGCACCACCAAATACAAGCAGGGATTGTATACCAGGCCTTCTTGGACGTATGTTCTTAGTTTCTGCTTATATCTAAAGTGACTGTCGTTGAAAACTGATTAAAACTTGGTTGGTAACCAAGTTATTCTAAAAGATGTTTTACTGCTGTATGTTTTGAAGGTATTTTTCTGCTTACATTGTGCTCTTTATGATTGTCATGGTAAACTGATTGTGGACTTGCTTCACCTTTAACAAATTTCTAGATAGCTTACATTTATTTTGGCTGTAGAACTCACTGTGAAGGCCAAAAACAAGCATCATGCAGCTATTTACAATCATACGCTTGCCACCATATTAGTGGAATATGCTTCTGCTGTAAGTTCTGATTACACTTACATACCTTGGTAGGATTTTGTTCCAAATCTATCTGAATCTATTGTAGTTTTGGGGCCAGAAAGTGTCTTTGCTCTAGTAAAACAGTTTAAAAGTTCTGTATTTAGGGCCTTGGAGGCTTCATTATTTGAGTTGAGAATGCAATTGAATTAAGTATTCTATTAGGATCTTTAAATGCTTTTTCTGTAGTTTTAACTTCCGTGTCTCTAGAAATCTTGTCCTTTGTTTTCTGCACTCTTAATAGTTAATGAACAGCATTTTCCAATGCATGTTGCTCATTTGACGCCGTAACTACATTACATTGTTGACTTTTATTTGACAGTTATCAACTAGACTATAACCAAAAAATATCCTTTTCCTTTGCAGGTATATGTATCAGATTTGACAGAATTATTTACCTGGACATGTTCAAGATGTAATGATTTAACTAAGGTAATCTATTTGGATTGTTTCATCTGCTCATTCCTCATGTTAAAGAAAAGCCGTGTGTAAATATCATGCCATGCTTTTCATACACGGTTGGTTTGTTCAAGCCTTCATTATTAAGTTGTTTGGATGATATACTTCTATATTTCCTGAGCAGGGCTTTCAAATTATAGAGCTCATTGTTGATGTGCAACGATGCCTACAGGTGTGTATTACATTATGCAGAATCAAGTGTGCTCCTAATAAGAGGCCGTAGTTTGTGATCTGATACTTGGTACCTATTGCAGGCATATGTCGGGGTGGCACAGAATCTTAATGCCATTGTTATTGCATTCAGAGGCACTCAGGAAAGCAGGTTTTGCTTCTACTGTCCCCATACTTCATTGTCATTGTTTGCAATGTTAAATATGATATATGGGGAATCAAAAGGTGTAGTTTCACGGTTATGTAGTCCAATTATCGTCAAGATGTCCCCTTCGTGGGGAACTGGTCTTTTGAAAGGAAATGATCTTCTACTTACTAAATCCTGTGAAAAAAGTGAAAGCCAGCTAGAACTTCATGATTGAGGTGGTAGAAATCATTTAAAGTTGTACTGTTATGTATCTTATAAAAAAGGAAGTAAGTTCTGCTTGCTATATAGTTTACTGGTTATCGGCCTGGGTGCTAGTTGGCTATTAGTATTCCTAGCGAATTTATTTGTTGAAAACAAGATCTAGATCTAAACCACCTTCTACAATGTTGTGGAATTGGCTTTGATTTGGAAAAGCTTAAAAGTTTTAGTTGATGATTGATTTGACATGAAATATTTCTCTTTTATCTACTTTCAACTTGAATAGTCCTAATCAATGTTAGATGTGCTAACACGGCTAAGCCTAATTTCCTCAAGCAGTCAGATGCCAGGAATGCCTGTGAGATTTACAACTCTTGGCATGCCTGAGATATGCAACTCAGAGGGTTGTTTCTCGAATGAAAAAGGAAAAAAGGTGTTTAGAAGGGATAATTTAGTCGGTGAAGCTTATTGTAGCAAGATGTTTGGTAATTTAGTTTTTGAAGCTCATTTTAGCAAACCACATCATGTGTGCATGTTGGAGAATC
The DNA here is from genome assembly GCA_000715115.1 of Nicotiana otophora. NCBI lineage: Eukaryota > Viridiplantae > Streptophyta > Magnoliopsida > Solanales > Solanaceae > Nicotiana > Nicotiana otophora. The sequence goes on from AWOL01S0032420.1 coordinate 27,393, forward strand.
CCAAAATTATGTGAAGATTTTCCATACAAGCAAAACATGAGCCAAACAACCTAAAATTGCCCATTTTTCTAGGTTTTTTCGGCCTTTCTCTATTTATTTCAATTTTTTGTAGACATTTTTATTAGTAGAAGAAATGTCAATTACGGGTATTGTTCTTTCACTTCAGGCACCGCATATTAACTAATTTCAGCATCCAATATACAATAATGTTGATATTAATCCAACTTTTCAAGGTTGAGATTCAAAGCGCCGACCGCTTCTCGTTGAGATCACTTTAAGTGTCACTTTTTGAAGTGCGCACTTCTCTAAAGCATATGGCTTCTGCATGAAGCGAATCAAAGTTGAGATTCAAAGAGCCGACTTCTTCTCGTTGAGATCACTTTACGCGTTGTTTGTTTGAAGTGCACACTTCTGTAATGGCTTCTTTCGTGAAGTGAATCAAGCTCGCACCGCTTCCTCGCTTTGAGCAGCGAAGTGATGCTTTCTAATAAGACTAGTTGATTAGAATTTTCTAGGGGCTAAGGTACTTGTGTGCTTGGCTAGTGATAATTATTCTATAACTGGTTCTGATTTTGGTTTCAAACTTTGTTTGAGGAGAGTGAATGGAGCCTTTGACCATCATAGACTATGATTAGGAAGTAGTGAAGCTGATTGGATCTTCATGTGGAAACTACAGAACTCTATTACTTTCTGTCTGGGACAATACAATAAAGGGGAGTCAATAAGAAGCTGAGTAGAGCCTTCAGGTCTAAGTTATGAAATGTTAAGTTAAGACTTTACCTTTGTCTGTTGTTCAATTTGACCACGTTTAAAATCCAATAACCTCTGATCAATCTGCTCGCGGTTGTGATGTAATATGGGTTATCTAACGTACTGTATGGGAATGAAGTATATGGTCTCTGTGATTCAACAATATTTGATACTGAAGTCAAGTGTGGATTTTTTGGTTGCAGCCTACAGAATTGGATTGAAGATCTATACTGGAAGCAGCTTGATATAGATTATCCAGGAGTGGAAGGGGCAATGGTGCGTGTACGACACCAAATCTCTTCTCAGTGTTTCTTGTCTTTTAACCTTCTTTTCTGCATATCAGTCATCTCTGTCTCTCTCAGGTGCATCATGGGTTTTATTCTTCTTACCACAACACGACAATCCGCCCAGGAGTTTTAAATGCTGTCAAAAGGGCGAAAGAGTTGTATGGAGATATTCAAATTATAGTGACCGGGCACTCAATGGGAGGGGCTATGGCTGCTTTCTGTGCCCTGGATCTCAGGGTATGCACTAAAGACTTACCGCTATTTTTGTAAAAAATCATTGTCTACCTGTTTTGACTTGCCATTTAAAGAGAGAAATCCATTCTTAAATATCATCGGTCTTGCATATCATTACCAACTGATGCATGCATTTTTCTCGACAAAAATAGGAATATTACATGTTTCTTATGGACTTCTTGATATAATGCAAGAAAGTATCTCTAACTTGCAGTTAATGGATTTATCTTCTCATTCAGGTTCATCTTGGATGCCAAAATATTTCGGTTATGACTTTTGGACAACCACGAATTGGCAACGCTGCTTTTGCATCCTACTATAGTAAACGGGTGCCCAATACAATTCGTGTTACAAACGGTCATGACATTGTGCCTCATTTGCCCCCTTACTATCGTTATTTCCCTCAGAAAACTTATCGTCATTTCCCTAGAGAGGCAAGTTCTTTTACTGCAACTCAATACCTTTGAACTGCATAAGTCTAACAATGTCATTAGGTGCACGAAGGTTGCAACGTATGAGGCAGCTGTATTCTTTTACATTGAATGTCTTGAGTTCGGTGCCTGCGGGCTTTTCTAAAAATTCAAATTTCAAGAATTTAAATTCATTTAACTATCAAATTTACATGTTAATGTGATCATTTCTCCATTAACCAACTTTCAACCATTTTACTACTTCCATCCTTACAGATAATAAACTTAATTCTGTGTTCACTCAAATATTGTCATATAATAAAGGACGGGGAGTATCATTTTTCCATTCATTGGTTATTTTGTTAAGTTATCTCATACTCCACTAGAATACGTTGAAATAAGGGTATCAATGAGTTTATTAAAAATGGAAGCGCATCAATGACTCTTTTTTGTTTTTTTGGTTGCAATGTCTGCATTAATATGTTTCTTGCAATAAAGCCTCATGGTGATTGTGTTTCTCATTGAAAGCATTCAAAGTATGTTTAGACAGATCCAAGTGATGTGCCTCTTGCTGTCCTGGTTTCTGGTGGCATAAATTGACCTTGTGAGATCTTCAAATTGCAGGTGTGGCTTTATGATCTTGGCTTTGGAAGTCTAGTTTATACAGTTGAAAAGGTCTGTGATAATTCTGGGGAGGACCCTTCTTGCAGCAGGTAAAGTTTCTCTTTCACGTGCTCAGCAGAAATATCTGCACTGGATTTCTTCAAATTGATTTACTTGTTCGTTAGATTTAAGTAAAACTACAATCTGAACCGTGGAAAATGTTTGGTAAATCATAACCAGTTAAGGGCACGCTTGAATCCCTCTTACCCGATAAAATAAAAAGAAACCCCTCTTGCACTCTATAAAACATCATGTCAAAATGCCGATACATCACATGAATTTCACTTACCAAAGGAGAAAAATAATTCGGGAAAAAAGAGGAAAGTTACCTTAACACTAAATTTTAAAAAAGATTTGTTTTGAAGCTGTACTCAAGCGCACAAAACTGTGATGATGCGAGAGGAGTCTCTCGCTCTTCTTTTGTTGATAACAAATCAAGAAAGTGAAACCATAAAACACACTGATATTCGATAGAAGACAAGTCACTCTGCAGAAAATTGAGTAGAAGTGGTTTCTTTGTTTTGAAGTTTATCCAAAGAACTTCAAATGGAACATGACATGGTAGTGGTGATTTTACTGATGAACCATGTCACAATGAAAGGAATCTATAACCTTGCTGGTAAGTTGAGATCAAAGAATATTATGACAAGGAACACCTACCGGTTGCAGTGGCGGAGTCAGGATTTATACTAAGGGGAGTCAAAATATAAAAAAGGTAAACACTCAAAGAAGCCAATGGGATTGAACATTATAATATAGATCCATTAAAAGAAGTTTTACCTAGTTACACAGTATAATTTTCCGGCAAAGGGGTGTCAATTTGCCACCACTTGGACAAAGGTGGCTCCGCCATTGTGCGGCTTCCCCTCCTTAATCGTCTTAACAGTAATAGATGACTGCCTGAGTTTTTCTAGGTCTATTGGTCTCTTTCTAACTTGATAAATCTATGTAGGTCGGTGAGTGGTAACAGTATTTCGGATCATTTAAGATATTATGGTGTAAAATTAGCATGTGATGTATCAGCGGGATGCAGAATCGTGATGGATAATGGCCTAGCGGCGTACCGCACATTAGACAGCGACGGAAATGTCATCTTCTCCAGAGATATATCTTCTTCTGTTTTGAGAATGAATGTGGAGTCTAGTGAGGAAGGGAGATCAGTATAGAGTTTCATTGGGATTACCACTTGACTCCCTAAAATCTGGGAGAGTTGAAGCAGAGTTTCCCAACGTAAGGCTTAAAGTGGAAATTGTATAGCTAGGCTAATTGTGCAGTTTTATCCTTGGCTGGGGAGGACGTCATGTATATAATTCCATTTCGTTAACTTTTTTAATCTTTTTTATTATTATTCTGTACAGCTCATCCATGTAAATAAAAAGAGATTTAAATATTACCAATCATATTATGATAATATATTCTGTTAATTCTTTGAAGTAGCTATCTGTTCCTTAGGAAATGACAAATCGAATTTCCAATCACTGACAGTTGTGGTATAGGCGAATGATGCTCTCCAATTACTAAAGCTCGTGGCTGTAATTTTTGTTTGCCTAAGGGATTGCCTTTGTTTTTTATTTGAGCATCTATTTCAAGATTGACGCTTCGAATGTCCGAGTCTGAAATACCCATTTTATCTACTCCATTGTTTAATTTCTTTCTCTGGGCGAGGATAAGGTATGGGAGAGTTTAGTCAGCTATTTTTAAATAAGTCGATACAATTTCATGTATATATTACATGTTTTTTTCTAACTCGAAACAAATATAATACTAATAGAATGAAAATGAAATAATGAAATTTCAGGGCAATGAGCATAGCTCCACAGTGTCTCAATACGAAGTACTATTCTTCGCTCAACGCGGCAATGTACCATTTAATTTATGTCTCTCTTTCTCCCTCCATTTCAATTTGTATGACGTCCTCCTTTTTTTTTTTTGATGCGTCAAAAAATGTTAGCTTGTTCCATTTTTATATACTACTTTCTAGCTTCTAGAATTTAAATTCATTAAATTATTTAAATTAAACATTGACGTGGTGTTTTCTACTAGTATATCAAACAAACTTTAGTTTCTTAACCGGCACTCACATGATGTATAGTTCATATTAACATGTTAAACTTCATATTCAGATTAATACAGATTATATAAAACGGGATGAAGGAAACAGTATTTAATTTTATAAAAGGGTTGGTGGAGCTTCTTGATAATGTCAAGGACACCAACAGAACAAAATTACGAATTTTCTCCAATGTATTTGTAACTTAGACTGAAAGAAATCCCTATCACAATAAAGAAGAGAAGCAGATTTTGATGAAAAGGGATAAGAAGAACAGAGTAGTATATCAGCCAATTCGAAAACAGAACAAATATGTATACTGAATACTAGAAAGTAGAACAGGCTTTAAAAAACAAGGATTAAACTAAGTAAACAGCCCTCTTGGACATTCCCATGCATGCATTTTCAATATGTTTTCGAATCTGTAGTTGTTGGTGTTTCAGTTGCATTCTCCTGCAAAATCCAAATAAAAGATTTTTTTCAATCAACAACTGGCCAACTGCTAACATTATGAATGTGGGAATAAGACATTTTGAAGAAGAAATTTTATTAGCATAAGAACTTTATTTCTGAAACATTTATTAAGGGGTTCTAACATTTTTACATTTCAATAATGGGAATCTGAGAATTCTCATACCTCTTTTGGCTTTTCCTCTGTCTCTGGTTTAGCAGCATCTTTAGCCTCAGAGGTAATAACTTCTTCCTTCTCTTTCTCTTCTTCACTTGGCTTAATGGTCTCCTCTGTGGGTTAAAAAGATATGCATGTTAACATCAAAAGGGGAAAAAACAACAACAACAACAACCCAGTATAATCTCACTAGTGGGGTCTGGGAGGGTAGTGTGTACGCAGACCTTACCTCTACCCTGGGGTAGAGAGGCTGTTTCCAAATGACCCTCGGTATCCTTCCCTCCAAGAACTCCCCACCTTGCTCTTGGGGTGACTCGAACTCACAACCTCTTGGTTGGAAGTGGAGGGTGCTTACGATCAGAGCAACCCAAGTTCAATTTTTTAGTCAAACATAAATACATAATCCATTGTCTTCCCCTTGTTGCTTTACCCTGGTAAAGCACAATTTTCTATGCTATGTAGGCCTGCAAAACCTACACTGTCTTAACCTTAACACCAATAAAATCTTATTCTTTAGGGTTAATCAATAAAATCTTATAATGAAACTAAAGTGTAGAAGGGGAGCGTTGGAGCAACGGTAAATTTATTTCACGTGTAACCTATAGGTCACGGTTTCGAGTCGTGAAAAGAGTCACTAATGTTTTGATTAGGGTAGACTGTCTAAATCACATAATTGAATTGCGGTCCTAAGTGCATTGTCATCTTGAATATGTAAAGACCACATAGTGAAAAAGTTACAAACTTCTGAATATGAAAGAAAGCTATCAAAATTCAAAACAAAGGATAAATTTGGATATATTAATATGAAAAATAAACTTCAAGATTTCAATAAAAAAATTATTGAAAATTACCAACTTTTCCATTTTAAACCATAGGAGGCAAAAATGGCAACCCGATGTACAAGGCATCCTGTGTTCACACAGGGTATAGGGAATGAACACACCCAAGGGGTGTGATATAGAGAACCTATCCTAATGCAAGCATTAATGACTGGTTCCACGGCTCGAACTCGTGCCTTATAGGTTAGCGGGAGACAACTTTGACGTTACTCCAACTTTAAACCATAGGAAATAATTTAAAATCACAAAATGAATTTCTTGAATTTTGGAAGCAAAAAATGTTTCTTTTTTTCCTACAGACCACACAAAACTACAAGGTGACAATCAACATACCAGTTTTCTCTTCTGCTTTGATCTCTTCAGCTGATTCTTTCTTCTCTACAACATCAGCAGCAGCAACAACAACAACAGGGGTTGTTTCTTCATTTCCAATATTCTTCTTCTCCTCAGGTTGAGATTCTGCAACAACTTTTTCTTCTTTCTTTTCAACAACAACCCCTTCTGTTTTCAACTCCTCTGTCACTTTTTCCATTTCCACCTTTTCTTCTTTCTTCTCAGATGTTATAACTTTAGCTTCTTCCTTAGCCATAACTTTTGGTGCAATTACCTCTGCAGCCTCCACTTTTTCACTTGTTTTCACAGTTTCTGCAACCCCAGATTCTCCATTTTCAATTATCTTGACATTTTCTTGAGTTTCAGCCTTTGTGGAGTTGGATTTAGAACTCAATGATCTCTTGTTCTTTGGAATGGTGGTGTTTTCTGTTGCAACTGCATGCTTTGATTCCCCACAACCCATCTTTGTTTTTTTTTTCAAGATTTGGAGAATTTGGGAGAAGGGAAACAGAGGAAAAGGGGCTATTGATTATTTCTGTTTTTCCCTTGATTGGATTCAGGGAAAAAAGAAAAGATAGAGAGAAACGGAGAGGAAGATTTTGATGGAGAATATTATTGGCTCTCTGTTTCTTTCACCCTTTTGGTTTTTCTTGGCGGGGGTTTCTATTATAATTGACCGAGGAGCCGTTTTCTCCGTTGGCTTTTAAGGTTGAGAATTTACAGAACTTTTTCTTTTTTTTGGTTGTTTTATTTTTCGTTATTAAAAAAAACAAAAGATGTCCAATGGTGTATTCTCTCGCCAAATTTACCACCATGGCTAATTATAACAAGCAATTCAAGATTTAAAGTTAGTCATACGCAATTTACTATATATACACGTTTTGAATTTACTTCTCTCATACACATATATATATATATGTGTGTGTTTTCTTTCCCATGACGACTAAGAACAGGCAAATAAAAAATTTCACTTCGAAACGTGTATATATATATATATATTGCAATAGGTGCAATTATAAGCACTATCAATAGGTTAAACATGTTCAAATTTATAGGAGTATATAATAACTCTTCGATATATTTTTGGCAAAAATGTTCGGGACCCCCTCGACTTGACAACTTTTGCTTAGTTTCCCCTTAAACTATACGTGATCTTTAATATCCCCTGAACTTAGAAATTTAATAGTTTTGACCTCTCTAGATGCTGATGTGGCAAAGAGCGTGAATACACTCTCTTTTAAACGCGTGAGAGGGAAGAAAAATAAAAAAAATTAGCTTCTAAGTGAGGTATTTCTCAAATATTAATTGCCACATAATCAAATATAATGATTTATTTGTTCCAATTGTATTTCTCATTGTTTTTTAATAAACAATGCATTTTTTCTCAATTATATTTTTTTAGATACAATGAATATATGTTTTAACTATGTATTTCTTTTTTTTCCGGTCTAAATCTACAAAAATTAGTGGATACTCTATTTACTTTATCCAAATAAAAAGAAGATCTAGCCAAAGTAATGAAGTTCAAATGGTATAGAAAAAAATTGTGTATTTTTATTTTATTTTCATGCTATGACTATTTATTTAAATTATGTATTTTTTTCGAGTCAAATTCGCAAATATTTGATCGGAATTTTACCATTTTTAGCTAAAATATTTGTTTAGCTAATATCTGGAGTTCCAACAACATAATATTTTTTTGAATGCAATGATAATATATTCTAACTTTGTATTCTTTCTTTTCCGGACCAAATATATAAAAGTAACTTGATTAAAATATCATTATTTTTAGCCAAATAAAAAAGTATAGTCAAAATAACGTTGTTTCAAAAAAACATTTAAAATAGATTTTGGCACGAAAAAAATGATTTAAATATTTGGTGGACTTTAAAAGATAAAAATATATATTTTATTTGTAAAACAATACCACATGGACAAAAAAATCTATATGGCAATGCGTGTGTCACACTCCCATCGACTGTCAGCGTTCAAGGGGGTCGAGGCTGTCACGACCCAATTTTACCTATAGGTCGTGATGACGCCCAACATTACAGCTAAGCCAGCCAATTAGTGAATTAAATATATATTTATTTCTTTAATAATTATCTGAGTAATTAACTCTTCTATCTTGCAAGAATTAAGAAAATATGAAAGATCTGATTAAATAAAAACCAAGAGAAATAATTTAAACCTCAATTCTACCAGTGTGTGTGCCAAGACCTGATGTCACAAGTGTATGAGCATCTAGTAGATTATACAAAAAAAAACCAAAATACTGTCTGAACACAAAGTAGACAGAAAACAAATACAAAAGGGAGACACTAGGTGCTACGGAACGGTTCAGGAAAAAGCAACTCACCACTAGGCCTCAGGATAACGTGGGTGTGCACCGGTAGGACTGCCTAAGGTTCCTGCCTCAAATCCTGTACAAAAAGTACAACAAGCGTAGCATGAGTACGTAAACAACGCGTACCCAATAAGCATCAAGTTTAATCTCGAAGAAGTAGTGACGAGAGGTCGACTTTGACACTCAATATAGGTCAATAATATTAAAATAGAATTATTTAAATAGACATGGTTTATGTGAATAACAATAATTTTCTTAACAAGCGGATATAAATAATTCTTTCAAATTCAATAATTTTTAATTTATCAATTAGCTTCACAAGCTGCAATAAAATGTCAAGGTATCGTGTAATTATTATTATTAGGCACGATTTCTGCCGAGATCGTTCGGCCCGGTCCAGAGTATCGTGTACACTGCCGAGGGATGTGCGGCACGATCCATAGATGTATCTATACTGCCGAGGCATTCGGCCCACTCCACAAGAAAGAAGAACATTTTCTTATGAACCTTCAGAATGAGAAGTTATTATAAGGCTAACACATAAAGATGTATAATTTCTATTAACAGTCAAATAATTTGCACAAAAATTCAAGTATATGAAATTTCGGTCTTTTACTATTTTCTCTAACAATTTACAATATAATTCTAGTATTTTAATTAAATAAAAGATGCAATTATCACAAGTAATTCATCATTTGAGTCCTAAATTACCCGGACATAGCATAATTAGTAGCTATGCACGAACTCTCATCACCTCGTGCGTACGTAGCCCCCATAGTTTGCAACAATTATTAATTTAAATTATCTATGGGGTAAATTCCCTCTTACAAGGTTAAACAAGAGACTTACCTTGTCTCAAAGTCCATTTCCCGATCACAACGTCGCGTTAAAGTCTCAATTCGATGCCGAAAAATCCGAAACTATCCAAATGTTATACAAAATAATTAATACATGCTCAATAAATCAAAAATAGACTATTAAATTAATTACCCGACCCAAAATGATAAAATTTTTAAAATTTACCTAGGGCCCACGTGCCCGGATTCCGGAAATTTTCAGAGAAAATCGTTACCCATAATCTCAAGAACTCAAATATATAATTTTCATCTAATTCCATAACCATTTTCGTGATTAAAATCTCGTTTTTATCAAAACCTAGGTTTTTCATCTAAACCCTTGATTTTCACGATTTACAGGTTATAATCTACACATAATCTATGTATTTAACTCAAAGTGTGTAGAATTAACTTACTTTCAAGTTGTTAGTTGAAATCCCCTCTCAAAAAGCTCCAAAATCGCTCAAGAATGGAAGAAATGGGGTTAAAAATGGTGAAATCCCGTTTTAACACATTCTGTCAGGTACAGTAGACCCTTCTTCGCGTGCACGGTCAGTGCCTCGTATTCGCGAAGGCAAAATTTCCCTGCCTTAAAATTACTCTTTGCGAACACGACAGGGGTCTCGAGAATGCGAAGGCTTACTGGCCTGCCCTTCGCGAACGCGCAGGGAAAATTTCACCCCGGTCCCAGTCCTCATTCGCGAACGCGAGTGGACCTTCGCGAACACGTAGGCCTGAAGTCTAAGGCTTGGCGAACGCGTCTCCCTCCATGCGAACGCGAAGGGCAATTGCCTAGCTCCCATTTTTCCTTCATCGTGAACGCGAGGGTCCTTCCGCGTTCGCGAAGAAGGAAACCAGAACTGGAACTTTTGGTTTTTCCAACTTAGCTCCGGGTGGTTCAAAACTCACACGAACCCCCCGGGGACCCTGCCTAAATGCGCCAACAAGTATGTAAACATAACACGGACTTTCTCGAACTCTCGAAATACGTAAATCAACAACGAAACTAAGAAACGTACCCCAAAACCGAATTGGATCAAAATATGAACTTCAAGTTTCTAAATTCCCCCGAACGTGCAGAATCATACATATACTACCCAGAATGATACTGAATTTTGCATGCAAGTCTTAAATCACCATACGAAACTATTCCCAGGCTTGGAATTTCAAACGGACCTCAGTTACTCCAAAACCTACTCCAAACCAAATTTAAAGAACCTTAAACCTTTAAATAGTTGATTTTCACTATTAAGCACCGAAATGCTCCCGGTTGTCCAAAACCCGATTCGAACATACGCCCAAGTCCAAAATCATCATACGAACCTATTGGAACTATCAAATCCTGATTATGGGGCCGTTTTTTCAAAATATTGACCGAAGTCAAACTTGGCCTTTTAAAGCCAAACTAAGGAACCAAGTGTTCCGATTTCAACTCGAACCCTTCCAAATCCCGAGCCAACCATCCCTGCAAGTTATAAATTAGCAAAAGTACATAGAAGGAGTCTTATTTAGAGAAACATGGTTCTAAAAGTCAAAACGACAAGCTGGGTCTTTACATTCTCCACCTCTTAAACAAATGCTCATCCTCGAACGAGTTTAGAATTATACATGTAGTGCTGAATAAGTGTGGATATCTGCTCTGCATGTCTTCCTCGGCTTCCAAAGTCGCTTCCTCGACTGGTTGGCCCCTCCATTGGAATTGTACCGCAGAAATCTTCTTGGACCTCAACTGGCGAACTTATCTATCAACAATGGCAACTGGCTCCTCTTCATAACCCAAGCTCTTATCTAGCTGAACTGTGCTGAAGTCTAACACATGTGATATGTCGGCATGATACTTCTGTAGCATAGATACATGGAAAACTAGATGGACTCCCGATAAACTAGGAGGCAAAGCACGCTCGTAAGCATCCTCCCCAACTCGTCTCAACACCTCAAATGGGCCTATAAACCTTGGGCTCAACTTGCCCTTCTTCCCAAATCTCATGATTCCCTTCATCGGCGAAACCTTCTAGAGAACTTTTTCACCCACCATAAATGATAAATCATGCGCTTTCTGATCCGTGTAACTCTTCTATCTGGACTGTGTTGTACGAAGTCGCTCCTGAATCAACTTTACCTTTTTCAAGGCATCTTTCACCAAATCAGTACCATATAACTTTGCCTCGCCGGGCTCAAACCGTCCGATGGGCGAACGACATCGCCGACCATATAAAGCCTCAAATAGAGCCATCTTGATATTGTATTGGTAACTGTTGTTATAAGAAAATTCGGCCAAAGACAAGAAATGATCCCACTAACCTCCGAAGTCAATCACACATGCCTTGAGCATATCCTCCAAAATCTGAACTGCCTGCTACGACTGCCCGTAGGTCTGCGGATGAAAGGCGCTGCTGAGCTCTACACGGGTCCCCGATTCACTCTATACTGCTCTCCAGAAATGTGAAGTTGTCACGACCCAAAATTCCCACCAACAGACCGTGATAGCGCCTAACATTTCACTTGCTAGGCAAGCCAACGTTAGAATAATATTATCTATTTTTAAAATAATTTTTTTAATTTATTAATAACAAAGAACAAATGCGGAAGTGAAGTCTGAAATGTAGTAAATAATCCTTAAAAACAACGGTGCCTAAATACCATCCCAGAATTAGTGTCACAAGTGCAGAGCTTCTAGAATAATACAAATAAAGGTCTGAATAAAATAAAGTTGTCTGGAAACAAACACACAACTAAAGTAAAGTAGATGGGGATTTCAGAACTGCGAACGTCGTACAGTTATACCTCAAGTCTCCTCTGAGTAGCTGAAATCCGAGTAGGTCTATGGTACGCCGCTGGGACCAACTCCGAAATCTGTACAAGAAGGCCAGAGTATAGTATCAGTACAACTGACCCCATGTACTGGTAAGTGCTGAGCCTAACCTCGATGAAGTAGTGACGAGGCTAAGGCGGTTCACTTACATTAACCTGTACGCAATATTAGTAACAACAACAAATAATAGAAATTAATCAGGTAACTCATTTATAATAATTGAAGCCAATTCAGCAGTCATAACCAATTATCATTTCCATCAACTCTGTTGCAGCGTGCAACCCGCTCTCACAATATATTCATATTTAATTCTGTTGCAGCGTGCAACCCGCTCTCACAATATATTCACATTCAATTCTGTTGCAGCGTGCAACCCGCTCTCCCAATATATTTCTTTTAATCAAGCCTGTCATATATTTATTTCAATCAAGTATATATAGACTTTTAAATAAGTCTGTTGTAGTGTGCAATCCGATCCCCCAATATTGACTTTTAAATAACTCTATTGCGGCATGCAATCCGATCCCCCATATATTGACTTTTAATAAGTCTGTTGCGGCGTGCAACTCGATCCTCCAATATGGACTTTTTAATAAGTCTGTTGCGACGTGCAACCCGTTCCTCCAATATATTCATTTCGATCAATTCTGTTGCGGCGTGCAACTCGCTCCTCCAATATATATACATTTACCAATTCAATGTTGTTGTAGCGTGCAATCCGCTCCTCCAATATATTCATTTACCAATTCTTATAGAAGAAATTTCTCCAATAAATACAACAATTATTATAACATTATAAGACAACAAGCATACAATAATTATGATTTAATTATGAAACAAACAATGACAAATAACAAGTTATTATGGAAATCAGAGAGAAAATAGGCAGTTTAATATTTAATATGCTAAATATCAAATACAATTAAGACACATAATTCAAATAACATGTAACAATTAATGCAAGAATTCAAGGATTAATATTTGACAAAGAATAGAAGAGAAACAATTATTATAATAATTAATTCATGATTTAAAATAATGTATGATTTTTCAAGTAAGTTGGCAAACAATTAATTTGACGACGTATAGACACTCGTCACATCACCTATACGTCGTTCACATGCATTTCACATAACAAATAATTTAAGGGTTCTATTCCCTCAAGTCAAGGTTAACCACGACACTTACCTCGCTTTACAATTTTCAATCAATTACTCGACCACAACTTTTCCTTTTAAATTTGTCTCCAAAAGCTTCAAATCTATTCACAAACAATTCGATATACTCAATACGAATCATAGGAATTAATTCAATATGAATTTACTAATTTTTCGGATAAAAATCCAAAATTTATTTAAATATTCGACAGTGGAACCCACATCTCAAATCCCGAAAAAACTCACTAAATCCGAACACCCATTCCGCTACGAGTTCAACCATACAAAAATTNATAATAGAAATTAATCAGGTAACTCATTTATAATAATTGAAGCCAATTCAGCAGTCATAACCAATTATCATTTCCATCAACTCTGTTGCAGCGTGCAACCCGCTCTCACAATATATTCATATTTAATTCTGTTGCAGCGTGCAACCCGCTCTCACAATATATTCACATTCAATTCTGTTGCAGCGTGCAACCCGCTCTCCCAATATATTTCTTTTAATCAAGCCTGTCATATATTTATTTCAATCAAGTATATATAGACTTTTAAATAAGTCTGTTGTAGTGTGCAATCCGATCCCCCAATATTGACTTTTAAATAACTCTATTGCGGCATGCAATCCGATCCCCCATATATTGACTTTTAATAAGTCTGTTGCGGCGTGCAACTCGATCCTCCAATATGGACTTTTTAATAAGTCTGTTGCGACGTGCAACCCGTTCCTCCAATATATTCATTTCGATCAATTCTGTTGCGGCGTGCAACTCGATCCTCCAATATGGACTTTTTAATAAGTCTGTTGCGACGTGCAACCCGTTCCTCCAATATATTCATTTCGATCAATTCTGTTGCGGCGTGCAACTCGATCCTCCAATATGGACTTTTTAATAAGTCTGTTGCGACGTGCAACCCGTTCCTCCAATATATTCATTTCGATCAATTCTGTTGCGGCGTGCAACTCGCTCCTCCAATATATATACATTTACCAATTCAATGTTGTTGTAGCGTGCAATCCGCTCCTCCAATATATTCATTTACCAATTCTTATAGAAGAAATTTCTCCAATAAATACAACAATTATTATAACATTATAAGACAACAAGCATACAATAATTATGATTTAATTATGAAACAAACAATGACAAATAACAAGTTATTATGGAAATCAGAGAGAAAATAGGCAGTTTAATATTTAATATGCTAAATATCAAATACAATTAAGACACATAATTCAAATAACATGTAACAATTAATGCAAGAATTCAAGGATTAATATTTGACAAAGAATAGAAGAGAAACAATTATTATAATAATTAATTCATGATTTAAAATAATGTATGATTTTTCAAGTAAGTTGGCAAACAATTAATTTGACGACGTATAGACACTCGTCACATCACCTATACGTCGTTCACATGCATTTCACATAACAAATAATTTAAGGGTTCTATTCCCTCAAGTCAAGGTTAACCACGACACTTACCTCGCTTTACAATTTTCAATCAATTACTCGACCACAACTTTTCCTTTTAAATTTGTCTCCAAAAGCTTCAAATCTATTCACAAACAATTCGATATACTCAATACGAATCATAGGAATTAATTCAATATGAATTTACTAATTTTTCGGATAAAAATCCAAAATTTATTTAAATATTCGACAGTGGAACCCACATCTCAAATCCCGAAAAAACTCACTAAATCCGAACACCCATTCCGCTACGAGTTCAACCATACAAAAATTATCCAATTCCGATATCAAATGGACCTTCAAATCTTAAATTTTCAGTTTTGGAAGATTTTATAAAAATCTGATTTTTCTTCCCTAAATTCACGGATTCATGATGTAAATGAGTATGGAATCATGAAATATAATCAATATAGGATAAGAAACACTTACCCCAAGAATCATACTTTTAATCATCCATCATTACCCAAATTCGAATTTGAAGATTAGGGGTTAGAACCTTACCTCTTTGATAAAGAACTTGAGGAATTTCTTGTTGGTTTTCAAGGCTTGGACAAGAATTTGGTGAACAAGACACTTTATCTATTTTCTCTCTCCAGAATACACTCACTTCTCTTTAAAATCATCAGATAAATGCCCCAAAATAAACCCCAAAGCCTATTTATCAAAATGGGGGTCGGGTTATGAAAATAGAAAAATTACCCCTCCGAAAATGGGTATGCGGTCGCACAATGGACCGCACAATTGGTGTGCGGGTCGCAAAATGATCGCACAAATCGGTGCCCAGAACTGGGCTGTTCTTGACCATTTTGCGATCAGTTTGCGGTCGCATAACCATTTTGCGATCGCAAAATTGCATTCTGACATCCTTTGGTAATTTGGTCATAATTTCTTGTAGGAATGTCCAAATGATGAACGGTTTGAAGCGTTAGAAACTAGGCTCAAAGATATTTCATTTAATAGGTAATAAACCATACCACAACTTCGTATCATAAGAGTTATGCTCATTTGAAGTTAGCTCTTGTGCGAACTCACTTGAAACTTTAATCTTATGAAATTTCCAACTTTTACATTCGATGCCGAAACTTATCGAATCAAGTCCGATTGACCTCAAATTTTGCAAAAAAGTCATAAATGATATAACGGAGCTATGAAAATTTTTGGAACTGGATTCCAGCTCCGATATCAAAAAGTCAACCCCGTGATCAAACTTGAAAATCTTTAGCCTTTAAATTATTAGTTTCCGTTAAATGGTCATAACTTGAGCTAGGGACCTCCAAATTAAATTTCGGGCATACGCCTAAGTCCCAAAGCATGATATGGACCTACCGAAACTGTCAAAATACTGATCTGGATTCGTTTGCTCAAAATGTTGATCAAAGTTAACTCAGTTGAGTTTTAAGGCTCTAGTTCGCATTTTAATCTATTTTTCACATAAAAACTTTCCGAAAAATTTTACGGACTGCACACGCAAGTCGAGTAATGATAAATAGTGCTTTTCAAGGTCTTAGAACACATAATTACTTATTAAATTTAAAAATTATATTTTGGGTCATCACACTCTATCTCTAAAACAAACGTTCGTCCTCGAACGTAGTTAGAAAAAGTACCTGAGCTAGAAAACAAGTGTGGATATTTACTCAACATGTCCAACTCGGACTCCCAGGTAGATGCCTCTACCGGCTGACCTCTCCATTGAACTCGAACTGAAGGATAACTCTTAGACCTCAACTGTCGGACCTATCGGGCTAAAATAGCCATCGACTCCTCTTCGTAAGTCAACTCTTTGTCCAATTAGACTGAGCTGAAATCTAACACATGGGACGGATCACCATGATATTTTCGGAGCATAGACACATGGAACACCGTATGAACCGCTGATAAACTAGGTGGTAATGCAAGCCTGTAGGCTACTTCACCCACCCTTTCAAGAATTTCAAAGGGTCCAATATACCTAGGGCTCAACTTGCCCTTCTTTTCGAACCTCGGCTCAACTTGCCCTTCTTTTCGAACCTCATTACACCTTTCATAGGTGAAGCCTGGAGTAATATTATTTCTCCAACCATGAATTCAATATCACGAACTTTATGGTCGGTATAACTCTTTTGCCTAGACTGAGCTGTGCGAAGTCGATCTTGAATAACCTTGACCTTATCCAAGGCATCCTATACCAAACCGGTACCCAACAACCGAGCCTCTCCCAGTTCAAACTAGCCAACTGGCGAACGATATCGCCTTCCGTATAATGCCTCATATGGATCCATCTGAATGCTCGACTGGTAGCTATTATTATAAGCAAACTCAGCAAGTGGCAAGAATTGATCCCAAGAACCTCCAAAGTCCATAACACAAGTGCAAATCATATCTTCCAATATCTGAATGGTGCGCTCTGACTGTCCGTCTGTCTGTGGATGAAATACTGTACTCAACTCAACCCGCGTGCCTAACTCACGCTGTACAACTCTCCAGAAGTGTGAGGTAAACTGCGTACCTCGATCAGAAATAATTGATACGGGCATACCGTGAAGGCGGGCAATCTCACGAATGTAAATTTCAGCTAACCTTTTGAAGAATAGGTAACTGCCACTGGAATGAAATGTGCTGACTTGGTCAACCTATCCACAATGACCCAAACTACATCAAATTTTCTCTGAGTCTGTGGGAGTCCAACAACAAAATCCATAGTGATACACTCCCATTTCCATTCAGGAATTTCTAACTTCTGAAGCAAACCACCAGGTCTGTGATGCTCGTACTTAACTTGCTGACAATTCAAACACCGAGCTACATATGCAACTATATCCTTTTTCATTCTCCTCTACCAATAATGTTGCCGTAAATCTTAATACATTTTGGCGGTACCTGGATGAATAGAATACCTGGAACTATGTGCCTCTTCAAGAATTAATTCACGAAGCTCATCCATATTAGGCACACAAATCCGACCTTGCATTCACAGAACTCCATCTTCCCGTCTTGCATTCACAGTTTGGCATCACAGTGCCGCACTGTGTCCTTAAGGACAAGTAAATGAGGACCATCATACTACCTCTCTCTGATGCGCTCATATAAAGAAGACCGAGCGACTGTGCAAGGTAGAACCCGATTAGGTTATGAAACATCTAACCTCAACTGATTAGCCAAAGTCTAAACATCTGCAGCTAATGGCTTCTCACTAGCCGGAATATTCACAAGACTGCCCATACTCACAACCTTTCTACTCAAAGCATCGGCCACCACATTGGCCTTTTCGGGGTGATACAAAATGGTGATATCATAGTCTTTCAACAACTCCAACCATCTTCTCTTCCTCGAATTAAGATCTTTTTGTTTGAACATGTACTGAAGGCTACGATGATCAGTAAATACCTCACACGAGACACCGTAGAGGTAATGCCTCCAAATCTTTAGCGCATGAACAATGGCTGCCAGTTCTAAGTCATGAACATGATAATTCTTCTCGTGAACCTTCAACTGCCGCGACGCATATGCAATCACCCTGCTATCTTGCATTAATACTGCACTAAGCCCAATGTGAGATGCATCATAATATACTGTATACAATCCTAAATCTGTGGGTAATACCAACACTAGCACCGTAGTCAAAGCAGTCTTGAGTTTTTAAAAACTCAACTCGCACTCGTATGGCCATCTGAATGGGACACTTTTTTGGGTTAGTCTGTTCAATGGGTTTGCTATAGATGAAAACCCTTCCATGAACAGATGATAATAACCTGCTAAACCCAGGAAACTCCGGATCTCTTTAATTGAAGTGGATCTAGGCCAATTCTGAACATCCTCAATCTTCTTGGGATCCACCTTTATGCCTTCTGCCGATACAACATGCCCCAAAAGGCAACTGAGTCTAACCAAAACTCACATTTTGAAAACTTGGTATATAACTGATTATTCTTCAAAGTGTGAAGCATACTTCGAAGATGCTGTTTATGCTCCTCTCGACTGCTGGAGTAAATCAAGATATCATCAATGAATACAACCACAAAAGAATCCAAATAAGGCTTGAACTCCCGATTCGTCAAATCCATAAGTGTTGCTGGGGCGTTGGTAAGCCCAAATGATATTACTAGGAATTCTTAATGCCCATACCGAGTCCAAAAAGTTGTCTTAGGGATATCAAATGTCCTAATCTTTAACTGATGGTAACCAGACCTCGTAATTATTTACCCGAATTAACGAGTCACATTTAACACCACTTGGGCGGGCACCTACCTCGTAGGTTAAAACTTAATAATTCCCACAAGAAGTTGACAAGTATGCACAGAGAATTTCATACAAAAACTTTCAAATAAGCCTAACATGCATGACTCCCTATTAGTGCTATAGTACAAATTTAATTTCACAAGGGAGAATTTAAACACAAGAATTTTTATCACAAGGATCTCGTCCTTATATAACTTCCACCGCAGCTCATAGCCAGGTTTAAACATATCAATTTATTTTAAGATGTGAGGACCTCAACCTCAGTTCTGAATCACAAGTAATATGCACATCTTGCCAATTGAAACATTCCATTTTCTCCTTTTAAATAACTTTCATTAAACAAAATCACAACACATAATGAACCCCACTCTGGTAGGGTATATAATTCATAATTTGTAATTGATTATCCGAAAATTACATCAAAACTTACTGAAATGAGTACCAGAAAGCCACCTTTAGCCTCACAGCTCTTATTAGTGACCAACATGGAAAGATAAGCGTAGTTGTCTCCATAAAATCTCCCAACATGAGGAAACACATAAGTAGATTATAGAATTACGAAGCTCATCATAAGTGGAGCACAATAGGAGGACTCGTCTCGATAGTCGTAATCGAATCAAGTTAGGAAAATTATTCCTTTATATTAAATCGAGGTCGTACCTATAACGACACCATCTGATGTAACGACCTCCGGCATTCCATAAAACAAATATAACAACGGCTGGGTCTCCACCTCTAGGGCGCCTTCTACCCGCCTGTCCTCCACCCCTAACTGGTCGTGTGGGTGGTGTAGTAACTGCAATGAGGCATGCAGCCTGAGTGCTTTGATGAAATATGCCTCTCCCAATTTTGGGACAATTGTTTTTTTCATGATATACCTAGTATCACCGTATTCATAACAACCTTTTTGCGGGTTTGGCTGCTCATATTGAGTCTGTGCTAGATAACTGGAATAACCATTATAGGAAACTCATGTCGGTGGTGCATTAAAAGAACTTACTGGAGCACCTCGAGTAATTCGATGTGCGGACTGGGTTGCCGACTGCCCGAGCCCCCACCATAATGATTTATACTTTCAGAGTAGAATCCACTGAATCCCCCAGAACCTCGAGATGTCTTGGTCTCCTTAGTTTCCTTTTTCCTCATCCCGAACACGTTCTAATATCTTAGAAATTTCTACCACTAGCGAAAATGAAGTATCAGCCTGTAGCTCCCAAGTCGTACAAAATTTTACGATTATAATTGAGTCCTTTAATGAGTCTGTGGACTCGCTTTCTGGCTGTATGAAGCAAAGTAGGAATATGAATGGCTACCTAATTGAACCTGATGGCATATTATAACACCGTCAGGGTGGCCTGACGCAACCGTTCAAAACTTATGTGCCACGCATTACAGAGAGTCCGGGAACAAAAAGCGTTTCTGAGAACTGAGCCAAGTAGGCGGTGTTGCATTGACTGGTCTGCCCTCTTCATAGGCTTGCCACAGACACTTGTGGAGAATTATCTCTCTCAAGGCCAATTTATTGTTTTGTTATGCTGACTCAACGCTGTTGAGCTAACCCATTTCTTAACACCCCTATTTATACACAACGATCACAAAAGTATAGCTCTATACAGACAAATCTTGGTCCAAAATCTCGTCAACCACTGTACTTCCTCCGAAGCACCCCAAAATACTCAACCATAACGTCCACGCTGAGTAGACTTTCTGAAAATTAAAGTTATTTCTCTAACTCCTTTGGTACTGAAGTATAGGATTATTAAGTAGGCGGATATACCGCAAGTCCCAACCTTATCCTCTATAAAATCTCAGGTCTTAAACATGTATACATTTTGGAAAACCTTTCAGTAGCACATATATACATTTCAGGCCAAAACTGATATAACACACGACCCCGCAATCTATCCATTGATAGTGGACTCCCCCATTCGGCGTGATGTCATAGTTCACCACGTCCGATGATCCACAATATTAACCTTCACAGCTCGTATAAATCAACCAGATGCCAAGGTACGTTGCACCCCTCACATGATTCACTGGTTGATCTCTCAATACGTCTGCATCTTTAGTTGGAACCACACGTTGAGGCAATGTTGAGCATTTTTGGCACTCTCGTAGTCCATCTGCGGCATCACGAACCGTTGGCGCACAACTGATACCGAGTGTGCAATGTTATACACAAGTGTATACAAAGGAATATGAGATATATGTTTCAAGATAAATCAATGCCGCACGATAAGGAATGAAAGAAGTAGAATTATTCCTAAACTCTGTAGCCTCTGGAAGATAAGTACAAACGTCTCCGTACCGATCCTTCAGACTCTACTAAGCTTGCTCATGACTAATGAGACCCATGTAATCTAGTGCTCTGATACTAACTGTCATGACCCGAAATTCCCACCTTCGGACCGTGATGGCGCATAACATTTTACTTGCTAGGCAAGCCAACGTTAGAATAATATTATCCATTTGTAAAATAATTTTTTTAAATTTATTAATAACAAAGAACAAATGCGGAAGTGAAGTCGGAAATGTAGTGAATAATCCTTAAAAATAATGATGTCTAAATACCACCCCAGAATTGGTGTCACAAGTGCACGAGCTTCTAGAATAATACAAATAAAGGTCTGAATAAAATAAAGTTATCTAGAAACAAACACACAACTAAAGTAAAGTAGACGGGGACTTCAGAACTACGGACGTCATGCAGTTATACCTCAAGTCTCCTCTGAGTAGCTGAAATCCGAGCAAGTCTATGGTACGCCGTTGTGACCAACTCGGAAATCTGCACAAGAAGTGCAGAGTGTAGTATCAGTACAACCGACCCCATGTACTGGTAAGCACTGAGCCTAACCTCGACGAAGTAGTGACGACGCTAAGACGGTTCACTTACATTAACCTATACGCAATATTAGTAACAACAACAAATAATAGAAATAAATCAGGTAACTCATTTATAATAATTGAAGCCAATTCAACAGTAATAGCCAATTATCATTTCCATCAACTCTGTTGCAACGTGCAATCCGCTCTCACAATATATTCACATTCAATTCTGTTGCAGCGTGCAACCCGCTCTCCCAATATATTCATTTACCAATTCTTATAGAAGAAATTTCCCCAATAAATGCAATAATTAATACAAAATTATAAGACAACAAGTATACAATAATTATGATTTAATTATAAAACAAACAATGACAAATAGCAAGTTATTGTGGAAATTAGAGAGAAAATAAGCACTTTAATATTTAATATGCTAAATGTCAAATAACAATTAAGACACATAATTCAAATAGCATGTAACAATTAATGCAAGAATTCATGGATTAATATTTGACAAAGAATATGAGAGAAATAATTATTATAATAATTAATTCATGATTTAAATTTTTTTATAATTTTTCAAGTAAGTAGGCAAACAATTAATTTAACGACGTATAGACACTCGTCACCTCGCCTATACGTCGTTCACATGCATTTCACAGAACAAATAATTTAAGGGTTTTATTCCCTCAAGTCAAGGTTAACCACGACACTTACCTCGCTTTGCAATTTCCAGTCAATTACTCGACCACAACTTTTCCTTTTAAATTTGTCTCCAAAAGCTTCAAATCTATTCACAAACAATTCAATATACTCAATACGAATCATACGAATTAATTTCATATAAATTTACTAATTTTTCAGATAAAAATCCAAAATTCATTTTAATATTCGATAGTAGGACCCACGTTTTAAATCTCGAAAAAACTCGCAAAATCTGAATACCCGTTCCACTACGAGTTCAACCATACAAAAATTATCCAATTCCGATGTCAAATGGACCTTCAAATCTTAAATTTTCGTTTTTGGAAGATTTTATAAATATCTGATTTTCCTTCCCTAAATTCACGGATTCATGATGTAAATGAGTATGAAATCATGAAATATAATCAATATAGCATAAGGAATACTTACCCCAAGAATCATACTCTTAATCGTCCATCATTACCCAAACTCGAAATTGAAGATTAAGGGTTAGAACCTTACCTCTTTGATGAAGAACTTGAGGATTTTCTTGTTGGTTTTCAAGGCTTGAACAAGAATTTGATGAACAAGACACTATCTACTTCCTCTCTCTAGAACACTCTCACTTCTCTCTGAAATCATCAGATAAATGCCCCAAAATAAACCCCAAAGCGTATTTATCAAAATGGGGTCGAGTTATAAAAATAGGAAAATTACCCCTCCGAAAATAGGTATGCGGTCGCACAATGGACCGCACAATTGGTGTGCGGGTCGCAAAATGATCGCATAAATCGGTGCCCAGAACTGGGCTGTTCTTGACCATTTTGCGACCAGTTTGCAGTTACATAACCATTTTGCGATCGCATAGTGGTCGCAAAATTGCATTTTGACATCCTTTAGTAATTTGGTCATAACTTCTTGTAGGAATGTCCAAATGATAAAATATGCTTCTTCACCTTACTTCTTTTACCTGTTGAAACTTATACTTTTACCTTCTGATATTCTCATGGCCTGCTATTCACGGGGTGTGTGAGATATTCCCATCTTAGGGTCTTAAGTAGGAAATTTGCACATCTGGTATGCATGATCTGATAGGGCCTCAAACTGGGCCACATCATCAAGAACTCTCCCTCTTTCTCTACTAGTGCCCTTACATACTGTTGTATTAGCCCTCTGCTAGCTGTAATCTTTCTAATTACAAATATCTCTGTATCATTAGCAAACATAAGTCTTGACTCAAATTCTTATGACTTAGCTCTATAGCACGATCGGAAGGGAGCGATAATCCTTAAGAGGGGTCATATTGAAGGCCAAGTTTCGAAGGCCTACAGGTAGTGGTGTTACTATAATGAAAAAAAATAATCCTGACGAATGGAACCACGAATGCTGACATTAAGAAATCGATGGCTGGTTTGTGTGTCATAAACTTAGTAATAGTTGGGAATGAATATTTTCTATGAAGAGGGCATATTAGCTATGATGATTAACAAGTTGGGGATTGAAGAAATTCAGATTGTGATTTCCGTAAGGGCAAGGAGATAAACTACACGTTATTGGCGAACAAGGTAAGACAATGTCGTGCTTGAGTTTTGAAGGGATAAAGTAATGCTCTAGAGTTTTGAATGGATGAATGTCATCATGAATAATATCCGAATAAAGGAGTTACATGATTTTGAAATCTTTTCCGCAAGAAAGTTGATAAATGGGATCCTAACCCATAAAGAAAAAACTCCTGAGTGTGAATTTAGTCAAAAAGTTTGAAAATGGAGGACGGATTATGTAAGGTTAATTTAAGCCTTATGGCGAAACTTTGGTTCTAAGAGAACTATAAAATATGTAGGGATGGAAATAAATACATGGCGTCCCAAGTGTAAAGTTGTTATTCAGACGGACTTCACAAAGAACATGGTTTAAGAAATGTGATGTAATATTCATAAAATAGAACTGTTAATAAAAAATGTTGCAAGCCCCAGATGGAAGCGCATGTTTTTTTCGAGGTTGCGTATGGTTTCTAAAAAGAGAGAAGGTGTGCACGTGAGTTTACTTTGCTACTAGAACTACTGTTAGTGGATTTGATATTATAATTGCCTAACTACGAGAGTATACGTATGATGAGTCACATGTGATTCATATGGTGAATGAGATAACCTTAAAGGTAATGCTATTCTCTATTCTTGGTAGCATGTTTGGATATAAATAGTTATGGTTCGATTTACGAGGAAGGATCAATTTAAATTCTTGTTATGCGAGTACGTGGTTGGGAATTCAAATTATTGCTTCAGCTAAAGTATATTAGTGTAATCATGACTCCGAGGAGGTCACTTGGGTGGCCTAAGAGAATATGAAAAATTGGATATCTACACTTGTTCAGAACTACAATTATGACTACTTCTTAAAATCTTCAAATTTGGTGAATATCGTATTTTGACTCCATGGAGCGAGTAAGTAATTTATTTATCTTGATTACAAGTAGAGGGTTGCACATATTATTAGTGATGTTGATTCAGTTATTGCCTATGATGGCTAGATTTGACTCATTATAATAGATTTTATTATTGTGATGCCGAAAGTGACTATGAAGTTATGATTTGAGGCACATGAGGTCGATGTTATATTATTGATATTTCTATGATGTGTATAGCAGTGTTGGATTCTTTATTTGTATCCATGTGGATCGCTAGCAAGTGATGAAAATTTAGATAGGCCTAAAAACAAAGGAAGCTCTGCCAAAATTTTTGAGAATTTGGAGAATTAGTCAAAAGGGATGAGTAATAATGAGGTCATTTGATGCAATAGTCAAAAAGGGCTTGTGATTGGATATTTGAACTTGATTTTGTCTTCACCATGACATTCGAGGATGAATGGTTCTAAGTGGGGGAGATTGTGAAGCTCCAGAAAAATTTTCTAACAAGATTAAGCCTAACTCGAGCTTAAGAGAATATTTTGCGAGACCTCGAAGTGCTTGCGAACTCACACGAGGGTAATAGGATCATTACAATACTTAGGCATGAAGGTAAGATGGATTTCAGGTCCTCGAGTTGTATGATTAAAGGCATAGATTGGAATTATTGAGCTAAGATGGAGGAAAGGATTCCAGCAGACCTGCGTAGCCTTCTTGGCCTGCGTAGGCAAAAACAGATTGGAAGTGAGGGGGAGGACTTAAGCTGCGTAGGCTACACAGGCCTGTGTAGCCAATCTGTGTAGGCTACACAGGCAAGCTGCGTAGTCTACGCAGACAAGCTGCGTAGGCTACGCAGGCTATTTTCTATAAAAATAGGGGGATTCGGGGAGAGAGAAAGAAATTTCATTTTTGGCTAAGTTTTGGGTTCTAGAGAGAAGGTGGAGCATCCCCAACCCAAATACGCATCAAATGTGAGTTTTATGATATTTTTATAATGGATTAACACTAGTTAATGATAGTATTAACATCTACATGGATTTGGATACATTTTGATGTCTTGGGATGTCTAATGTAGATATTGGCTTGTTGGCGATGTTTGAGAGTCATAAATGAATTGAAGCGTCGTACTATTATTTTGAAGCTTGGACTTCAGGTAAGTTGATTAATACTTACTCTTCTTAAGGAATTTTCTCTAAAATCATATTTGAGTTATTACATAAGTTTGTAAATGTGCATCCATACTTATGGGGACAAGCGGGAAAGGATGTCACCCTGTATTTTGAGTTGTATTGCATAAAGAAAGTTTTGTTGTTTTACAATTGAAAATTCTTGTTTCTAAAGATTCGATGTCAAACGATGCTTGAGAAAAATGTTATAAGTTTTATTCAAGCTTGAGTATTGGAAAGAATATAAAATATTTGAGTGCCGAAGATGTATTTTTATGAAAAGTATTTCCTTTTGAAACTTGATTAATGGATAGCACTCGTTGTATCTTTGAAAGATGGATGTTAAATTGCCAAAGGCTTTAACATGAAAAAGATCATATGTTTAATTGTTTTATTCAGATGGTTTAGTTTGGCTATGAGCAATGATTTGATAAAAATAGATCCTTTGAGGCTAATATGCTATGAATGTATTTTTGAAATATCAAATGTTTTGGGATTTACTAGTGGAGACCACCGGGTTCGAATGTTGAGTTCGTTACTATGGAACTACACGTGCAAGTGTAGGGACACATTCCAAGGCTAAGCCGAGGTTTGTGAGATAAAGTCCCTCATTGAGAGGGCAAATGATCATTACTTAAAGTAATGATGCTAAGTCAACTCGTACGGCACTACAAGAAACCGCCCAGACAAGTAGGGGAAAATACTTATTGCTAGGTCGATCACCTAATAGTTGTTTATTATGTCGGTGTCGGTATAGTACTCCGGTGAAAAGGTAAAAACTAATTTTGTTATGTTTAGGCCTAAGGAGCCAAAAGTAATTTCAATGACTTAATGAAGTTGAAATGATTTTTACATGATTTTATTAGAATCATGGGTTGGTATAAATGTTTTAAAAGTTTATACCATGATTTATATTTTTCTTTTATATCATGATATACATTTTTCTACTCTTTTCATTTAAAATGATAAAGAGCATGAATTGATATAATTGTTATCGTTTTATATCAATGTTGGTTGCATTATTTTTGTAAAGCCTTGTCCCAGAAACTTGAGTTAGAGAGAGTCTATGACACTTATTGAGTACCGTTGTAGTGTACTCAGTCCTCATGGGCCCCTCTCCAGGGTCCCACTTACTTTACATATTTTCAGGATGAGACGTAGTACATGATGAGCTGATGGGGCAATAGGATGACTCTCTTTCCGAAGCATATAGCAAGGTACCACTTCTATTCCGTGGTGGCCTTCATGTTGATCTTACTTACTTTTGGTTAGGTCTGTCCCAAGTATTTATTTCATCATTGTGTCTTAGAGATTCCATAGACAGTTGTTATTCTTTTTTTTAAGTTGTAATCGAGAGTTATTCGTATATCAAGAATGAAAGAAATATTGTTATTCTTTTGTATTTTTTTCAATGATTGAAAAATAATGGATTTAAAGACTTTGTTTCATGTATGGTTTTTAATCATTTAAAATGATTGTGTTTTAAAAAAGACTTCCGCATGTATTTATTTTGTCTATAAATGGACATTCTTGTACGGTTTGGTTCACCCGGGTTGGATAGTGTGCCGGGTGCCGGTCACGTGATTTTGGGTCGTGACAGCCGACTTGGTCAACCTGTCGACAATGACCCAAACTGCATCAAACTTCCGCAAGGTCCGCGGCAATCCAACTACAAAGTCCATAGTAATGCGTTCCCATTTTCACTCTAGTATAGTCATCTGCTGAAGTAGGCCACATGGCCTCTGGTGCTCATATTTAACTTGCTGGCGATTTAGGCACCTAGATACATACTCAACTATGTCCTTTTTCATCCGCCGCCAACAAAAATGCTGCCTCGGGTCACGATACATCTTCGTAGCACCTGGATGAATAGAATACCGAGAACTGTGTGCCTCCTATAGGATCTTATTCCTCAGTCCATCCACATTAGGAACACGTAGACGATCCTGGAGTCGCATAATACCATCCTTGCCAATAGTAACTTCCTTGGCACCACCCAGTAGTACCGTTTCTCGAAGAACCAATAAGTGTAGATCATCAAACTGGCGAGCCTTGATATGCTCAAATAGTGAAGACTGGGCCACAAAACATGTAAGAACTCGTCTGGACTCTGAAAAATCCAACCTCACAAGTCTATTAGCCAAAGACTGAATATCCAAAGCTAATGGTCTCTCCTCCATTGAAATAAAAGCCAAACTACCCATAGTCTCCGCATTCCTACTCAAGGCGTCTGCTTTGCCCGGATGATACAGGATAGTAATATCATAATCTTTCAGTAGCTCAAGCCATCTGCGATGCCTCAAATTTAGGTCCCTATGCTTGAACAAATGTTGTAAACTGCGATGATCATTGTAAACTTCATAAGACACCCCATAAAGATAATGCCTCAAAATCTTAAGAGCGTGAGCAATCGCAACTAACTCCAAATCATGTACCGTGTAATTCTTCTCGTGGGGCTTCAGTTGACGTGAAGCATATGCAATAACCTGCTAAACTTAGGAAACTCCCGATCTCAGTCGCCGAAGATGATGCCAATTCTGAAATACCTCGATCTTTTTGGGATCAACTTTAATGCCCTCGCCCGATACAATATGCCCAAAAAATGCTACAGAATTTATCCAAAACTCACATTTGGAGAACTTAGCATAAAGCTTTTGTTCCAGCAGGGTGTAGCAGCACTCTCATATGTTGCTCGTGCTCTTCCTTATTGCGCGAGTAGATCAAAATGTCATCAATGAAGACAATGACAAACGAATCAATATATGGCCTGAATACCATGTTCATCAAATCCATAAATGCCGCCGGGGCATTAGTCAAACCAAAAGACATTACCAGAAATTCATAATGACCATATCTAGTTCGAAAAACAGTTTTCAGAACATCCGAATCCCGAATCTTCAACTGATGGTATCTCGACCTCAAGTCGATCTTAGAGAACACCCTTACCCTGCAACTGGTCAAATAGATCATCAATACATGGCAACAGATATTTGTTCTTAATTGTAACTTTGTTCTATTGGCGATAATCAACAGACATCCGTATAGTTCCATCCTTCTTTTTCACAAATAATACCGGTGCACCCCAAGGCGATACACTCGGTCTGATGAACCCTTTGGCTAGTAACTCCTCAAGCTGTTCTTTCAACTCCTTCAATTCTTTCGAAGCCATGTGATACAATGGGATAGATATAGGCTGGGTATTTGGAGCCAAGTCAATACAGAAATCAATATCACGATCTGGTGGCATGCGTGGAAGATCTGAAGGAAATACATCGGAGATCTCCCTGACTACATGCACTGAATCAATCGCCGAAGTCTCTGTAGTAGTGTCCCGAACATAGGATAGATAAGCCAAACAACCCCTCTCGACCATGCGTCGACCTTTTAGAAAGGAAATAACTTGATTAGATGCACTGACAGATGAACCCTTCCACTCCAATCTAGGTAACGCTAGAATTGCCAAGGTAACAGTCTTGGCATGGCAATCTAGGATGGAATGATATGGAGATAACCAGTTCATGCCCGGGATGATCTTGAAGTCAGTCATCTCAAGCAGCGGAAGATTTGCTCTAGTTTCATAACCACAGAATGTAAAATGCAGGACCGGTAGATCTAATCCACAATAATAGAATCGCCCACATGAGTGGACTCATAAACAGGAGTACACATAAGAATATGTAGACCCTGGATCAAATAATATGGAGGCATCTTTGCCGCAAACAGAAATAATACCTGTGATCACGACATCTGAGACCTCCGCATCTGGTATGGCCGGAAAATCATAAAACCGAGCTAGAGTGCCAACTGGCTGGCCTCCACCTCTAGGACGACCCCTACTCACCTGCCCTCTACCTTTGGGTGGCCGGACAGCTGGTGGAGCAACTGGTGCAGTAATCATAGGCTGCTGATCCTGCTGCACTCGTCTACCCCGAAGCCTGGGGCAAAATCTCTGCATGTGACTGAAATCCACGCACTCGAAACAACCCCTCGGTACGATGGGCTGCTGACCTAAGGTCTGGCCCTGATGACATGAATACCCAGTGGAAGAACCCTGAATAGCTGGTGGGCGGTAAGAACTCTCTGGCATAATACTGAAATAAGGCCACACTGGAGCACCCAGACGGTAGTGTTGGATATGGGAGCTTGCTGGACTGCCCTCTCACGAACTGACCTCTACCCCCAGACGGGGCACCTCTGAACTCTCAAGAATACCTAAACCGCTTATCTCTCATAACCTGCTATAGGCTACGCTGACGTACACCTTCAATCCTTCGGGCTATCTCTACAACCAGATCATAAGAAGTCCCCATCTCAACCTCTCGGGCCATAGTCACCTGAATGTCTGTATGCAAACCCGTAGCAAACTTCTGTACTCTCTTCGCATCAATAGGGAGTATCATAAATGCATGGCGAGATAACTTAGAGAACCTCGCCTCATAATCAGTCACTGACATCTGACCCAGCTGGAGCTGCTCAAACTGAAACTGCAACTCTTCCCTCTGGGAGGTGGAATATACCTATCCAGGAAAATACGGGAGAACCTGTCCCAAGTCATGGGAGGAGAATCTGCTGGTCTGCCAAGAAGATAGGACTTTTACCATCTACGGGCTCTGCCCTCCAACTGAAAAGTAGTAAAATCTACCCCATGAAACTCCAATATCCTCATGTTATGCAGTCTGTCCTGCACCGATCAATGAATTCCTGGGATCCTCATGTCGCTCACCCCCAAAGACAAGAGGATATAGTCTAGTCCATCTGTCCAATAGCTTCTGCAGCTCGGCGGCCGCAGCTGGTCTGGGCTCAGGTGTAGCTGCTGCCACTGGTTGGGCTTCACCCACGGGTAGTGCATCCTGGGTATGATATGCATTAGCTACCTGCCCATGGGCCTGTATGGTAGGGGTATGTGCTCCCCCGCCTGCCTGAGATATGGCTGGGTCTACTGGAAATAAACCAGCCTGGGTCATAGTGTTCATGAAACGCAACATACGGCCCATGACCTCCTGAAATCTCGGTACGAATGTGAAATCCACCGGAGCTGGATCGGCTACGGGCACCTCACCCTGATCCTCGATAATAGGATCCTCCACTGGATCCATTGGTGGCATAAATAGAACAACTCAGGGACATCCTCGTCCTTTACCACGGTCTGGAGCCCGCCCTCGGCCTCTAACAACTGGGGGAGTACCTCTTTCCTGGTTTGGAACCTCATTAGAGCGCATTTTCACCATCTATGAGAGAATAAGAGAAATATATTTAGTACTACATCAATTGCTCGATAGGAGATGAAGAAAGGTAATTTCCTAACACCCTATAGCCTCTAGAAGATAAGTACATACGTCTCCGTACCGATCTGCAAGACTCTATAAGGCCTGCTCATAACTTGTGAGACCTACGTGAACCTTGTGCTCTGATACCATGTTGTCACAACCCAATTTCATCTATAGGTCGTGATGGCGCCCCACATTACAGCTAAGCTAGCCAACTAGTGAATTAAACATATATTTATTTCTTTAATAATTATTCGAGTAATTAACTCTTCTTACTTGCAAGAATTAAGAAAATATGAAAGATCTGATTAAATAAAAACCAAGAAAAATAATTCAAACTGCAATTCTACCAGTATGTATGCCAAGACCTGGTGTCACAAGTGTGTGAGCATCTAGTAGATTATACAAAATAAAACCAAAATATTGTCTGCACACAAACAACAACAACCCAGTATAATCCCACTAGTGGGGTCTGGGGAGGGTAGTGTGTACGCAGACCTTACCCCTACCCTGGGGTAGAGAGACTGTTTCCAAATGACCCTCGGCATCCTTCCCTCCAAGAACTCCCCACCTTGCTCTTGGGGTGACTCGAACTCACAACCTCTTGGTTGGAAGTGGAGGGTGCTTACCATCAGAGCAACCCACCTTGTCAATACACAAAGTAGACAGAAAACAAATGCAAAAGGGAGACACTAGGTGCTGCGGAACGGCTCAGGAAAAAGCAGCTCACCACTAGGCCTCAGGATAATGTGGGTGTGCACCGGTAGGACCGCCTAAGGTTCGTGTCTCAGATCCTGCACAAAAAGTGCAGCAAGCGTAGTATGGGTACGTAAACAATATGTACCCAGTAAGTATCAAGTTTAATCTCGAAGAATTTGTGATGAGAGGTCGACTTTAACACTCACTATGGGTCAATAATATTAAAATAGAATTATTTAAATAGATATGGTTTATGTGAATAACAATAATTTTCTTAACAAGCGATAATAAATAATTCTTTCAAATTCAATAATTTTTAATTTATCAATTAGCTTCACAAGCTGCAAAAAAAGTCAAGATATCGTGTAATTATTATTATTAGGCACGATTTCTGCCGAGGTCGTTCGGAATGGTCCAGAGTGTCATGTACACTGTCGAGGGACGTGCAGCACGATCCATAGATGCATCTATACTGCTGAGGTGTTTGGCCCACTTCACAAGAAAGGAAGACATTTTATTATGAACCTCCGGAATGAGAAGTTATTATAAGGCTAACACATAAGGATGAAAAATTTCTATTAACAGTCAAATAATTTGCACAAAAATTTAAGTATGTGAAATTTTGGTCTATTACTATTTCCTCTAACAATTTACAATATAATTCTAGTATTTTAATTAAATAAAGGACGCAATTATCACAAGTAATTCATGATTTGAATCCTAAACTATCCGGACATAGCATAATTAGTAACTACGCACAGACTCTCGTCACCTCATGCGTACGTAGCCACTACAATTTGCAACAACTATTAATTTAAATCATCTATGGGGTAAATTCCATTTTACAAGGTTAGAGAAGAAATTTACCTTGTCTCAAAGTCCACTTCCCGATCACAACGTAGCGTTAAAGTCTCAATTCGATGCCGAACAATTCGAAACTATCCAAATGTTATACAAAATAATTAATACATGCTCAATAATCCGAAATTAGACTATTAAATTAATTCTACCCAAAATGGTAAAATTTCTAAAATTCACCCCGGGCCCACGTGCCCTGATTCCAGAAATTTTCGGAGGAAATCGCTCCCCATAATCTCAAGAACTCAAATATACAATTTTTATCTAATTCCATAACTATTTTCGTGGTTAAAATCTCATTTTTATCAAAACCTAGGTTTTCCTTGATTTCCACGATTTACAGGTTATAATCTACCCATAATCTATGTATTTAACTCAAAGTGTGTAGAATTAACTTACCTTCAAGTTGCTAATTGAAATCCTCTCTCAAAAAGTTCCAAAATCGCTCAAGAATGGAAGAAATGGGGTTAAAAATGGTGAAATCCCGTTTTAAGACATTCTGTCCGGTACAATAGAGCCTTTTTCGCGAACGCGATCAATGCCTCGCGTTCGCGAAGGCAAAATTTCTCTGCCTTAAAATTACCCTTCGCGAACGCGACAGGGGTCTCGCGAACACGAAGGCTTACTAGCCAGCCCTTCGCGAATGGGTGAGCTCCTTCGCGACCGCGTAGGGGAAATTTCACCCCGATCCTAGTCCTCCTTCGCGAACGCGAGTGGACCTTCGCGAACGCGTAAGCCTGAAGTCCAAGGCTTCGCGAACGCGTCGCCCTTCACGTGAACGCGAAGGGTAATTGCCCAGCTCCCATTTTTCCTTCATCGCGAACGCGAGGGTCCTTCCGTGTTCGCGAAGAAGGAAACCAGAACTGGAATTTCTGTTTTTTCCAACTTAGCTCCGGGTGGTTCAAACTCACCCGAGCCCCCCGGGACCCCGTCCAAATGCGCCAACAAGTCTGTAAATATAACACGGACTTGCGGGAACTCTCGAAATACGTAAATCAACAACGAAACTAAGAATTGTACCCCAAAACCGAATTGGATCAAAGTATGAACTTCAAGTTTCTAAATTCCTCTGAATATGCCGAATCATACTTATACTACCCGGAATGACACCAAATTTTGCGTGCAAGTCTTAAATCACCATACAGAGCCATTCCCAAGCTCGAAATTTTAAACGGACCTCGATTACTTCAAAACCTACTCCAAACCAAATTTAAAGAACCTTGAACCTTTAAATAGTTGATTTTCACTATTAAACACTGAAACTCTCCTGGATTGTCCAAAACCCGATTCGAACATATGCCCAAGTCCAAAATCATCATACGAACCTATTGGAACTGTCAAATCCCGATTCCGGGGTCGTTTTCTCAAAATGGTGACCGAAGTCAAACTTGGCCTTTTAAAGCCAAACTAAGGAACCAAGTGTTCCGATTTCAACTCGAACCCTTCCAAACCCGAACCAACCATCCCCGCAAGTCATAAATTAACAAAAGCACATACGGGGAATCTTATTTAGGGGAGCATAATTCTAAAAATCAAAACGACCGGTTAGATCGTTACAGAGGCTATGAAATTGCCAAGTTTAGGGAAGTATTAAAGACCACGTGAAGTTTAAGGGGAAACTAAATAAAAATTGTCAAGTTCAGGGGATTCCGAACTATTCTGTCATATAATATTTGCTTGAAGTACCTTCGATCCCATAGGTAACGAGTGGACCCAAACAATTTAATCAGGGTAGTTGTTGAACCACGCCATATAGTTTCGACAACAATAAAAATTGCAAAAAAGACACCAGCTATACTACTCGAAAAGAAGGTTTCGATATTTCCCATATCCAATCCTTTCTATAGATATTATGGCGGACGGGAGCTTAAGTTGAAGTAGACCCGCCCAAGTTTCTGCCGCAATATGATGAGAGTAAAAATATCAAAAAATTTAATTTCACAACTAAACTAACATTGATTAATTGGCATCGAAATTGCAAAGGAATAGCAAACCTTCACTGTGTCCTTCTAATCGGTTACATGGACTTCTCCCTAACTTTTCGATTTTGTTTTAAAGAAAAAACTTGAGCAGAAAATAATAGTTCTTCTTTTCTTTTTTATATTTTAAAACTTTCCCGATTTATTATTTTAATGGTTTTATGTCTAAGAACTACTTCGAAAATTATGGGTATGAATTAACATAGAGTAATTAAGTACCTTGTTTTGTTTGGCCTGCAAAAATGACTTTCTTGGACTCTTCTAATCATAAAATAAGGCTAGTGGCAGAATTAATGCCTCCCAAAAAAGAAAAAATATTAAGTAAGAAAAAAAGTTAAAAAATATTTGAATAGCTAGGAGTACAATATGATAAAACTATAGCTTCTTCTGATTCATGCAACAATCCAATGCATGCATGCAAAGAAAGGGATGTTGCCGGCCGTCTGAAGGTGGACTTAAGGATAAGTTTTTGAATTTCTAAAATTGAAACATCCGTTCAGCAATGTATTATTTGTCTGTTAGCTTTTTCATTTTTCAAAAAATAAAATGAATGAATAATTTAAAATCCTTTTATTCTCTATAAACCAGTTGTCAAAGTCAATTCTCTACTGCATTGCCTATATAATTTTGGGTCGTTTGCTTTGTCATTTTCTTTCTGTTCCTTTATATTTCATATGATATGATAGTAACATGTTAAAACTATACTTATATCAGTCTGTTTCTTCTTTTAAATAAGCAAATTTGCCTTTACCTTGTTAAGATATTCTCGATCACATTTTTTGACATTAACTTAAGGATTTATGATTACATTTTACGTGAACAAACAGTAGAAATTAGGGCAACCACCGGAAGATGAACCCAGTTAAATAAACTTATTTGGTTGATGATCGAAATTTTTTTTCCTAAAAATATTTTCTAGTGATTGTTTAGAGAGTAAAATTTTTTTAGGAAAATAATTTTCTATGCTACTTTCCTTCCCCCAAATTCCCATGTTGAAATGAAATAAAATATTTTTTTACATTAGAAAATACTCATTTGTTAAAATGAAAGAAAATATATTTTACTACATTATTTTATTGAAATGAAAGAAAATACTTTTTCTACATCATGAAAAGAAAATACTTTTTTTGTTGAAATGAATGAAAATACTTTTTTACATTATGAAAAAAAAATACTCATTTTGTTGAAATTAAAAAGAAAGTATTTTATCTACAACATGAAAAAAGTATTCTTAATAATATTTTTATTTAGGGTAAGGTCGGGGAGGGTGAGTGGGTATGGTGGGGTAGGGGTGGGTTATGGGTAGGGTCGGTGAGGATGGGGAATAGGGTGGGGAAGGTTGAAGAAGATGAGTTTAAGGGATCTGTTTTGTCAAAGAGGCAGAGTTAAATGTGAAGTTAATTCCAACAAAAACTTTAAGGTAATTGTTTAACTCAAACGTACCATCAATAGTTTCCTAAAGATTAACATATAAACAGATGTACCCCAAACTTATCCTGAAAAATCAGTTTTACTCAATATTTACGAGCGTTCTTTTTCCACCCTATACTTGTCCAGACTGAATTTAATTTCTTCCTAAAAATACATAACCAAGCTTGTGGAGGGCTGTGTTCTCCACGCTCCGCCACATGTCAATTTTTAATTTATTTTAGTATTCAGTTATTGTTTTATTTTTAAATTATTTTTCAATCCCATTCCACTCTGTCACCGTTATTTTGAAATATATATTGGATTTTCATGGAGTTATCACTATTTTCTCTCCTTCAACCATAACCATTAAAGACCACCAAAGCAGACCATCAAATCAGTTGTTACTAGCCTAAAGAATGAAGTTCGGGCAGAGAAAAAATGGAGAAGAAAGACCCACCAAAGCTCTTTGACTGAATATTGGCCGGAAAAATTATCCGATGAACTGATCGGCAGAGACAATGAAGACGACTAGAAAAAAAACTTTCCAATGGTGATTTTATTTGATCTTTTGGGACGAGCTAATGAAAATGAGGTTGGGAAAATATTGGAAGCATGAGTCAGGTGGGAAAGAAAATGGTGGGGGTGAATGAGGAAAGGAGATTAGGTGGTCCAGCAATGGTGGGAGTGTAGCACTGGTTGTGTGTTTTGTGTTGGAGAAGAGGAGATAGAAGAAAAGATTGAGAGAGAAACAATAAAATAAAAAGAAAAAATAAGATAAAGAAAGTGGGATCCACAAATAAATAAGTTAAGTTTAATATGTAATGCCAAATAAAAGTATAATATGTGTATGATTTAGTATAATTAATGTTCTTTTCTTGGTTCTACTCGAGTTTGGGAGAGTGAAACCACTTTTTATGCTATGTCATCATTTAGGAAGGAATTAAATTCTGTCTAAACAAGTATAAGATGGAAAAAGAACGCTCTTAAATAACAGAACTGGATATGTTTGCATCGATGAGAAATTAATTAAGCAACACTTAGCATTAGATTATCCTTCTTGTCGATATTTGAGGACTATACCTTTTTCTAATTTAAAGCCGGTAGAAACAATAGATTTTTTTAAAAAGCATCTTAGTGCATTTAGAATAAACTAATCATGCAACCTATCTTTTTTCTTATACAAGAAATCAGAAATGATGCTTTGTACTGTGTTCATAAAATGTTGAGGTTTTTATTTGCAAGTCCTCCAATGGACTGGACTGTGGTTGTTCGTTTATGGGCTTCAAAAGCAAAAAGTACAATTGCTCATTGCAGGTGTGATAACAATGGGAGAAAATTGGTAGGCGTAGCCACTTTTTGAGCCTGACTATTAAAGTTTAGCTACATTTTAAAACGTAATGGAAAAATAGCCACTCTTTAATGCGAAAATAAATTATAGACAAAAATATCCCTACTTAAGATATAATGATTACTGGAATTCGAACCTTCTAGAATTCGAAGATTTTCCTATAAGTAAAAATTCCAGCATTGTCTACAGGAATTTTATTTGTCAAAGCTTTGAAATCCAACAATGATTACTAGAGTTTTTTCGTATTTTAATTGAGGATATTTTTGTCCAAATTTTTTTTTTTCCCGAAAGACGTGGCTAAATGCTAATAGCTTTTTAAATATTAAACTCTAATAGTAGGGGTTAAAAGTGAGTATTTGCTAATATCATCCTAATAATGGCATGATAGGTTTTACTTTTAACTTGAGACAAATATAATATTCGTTGTCACTGGTTTCAGAATGCATATGATTTACAATATCTAAGAATATGCTTTTAAATATTTCACGTGTGTATATATATATATATGAACATATTTATTGCTCATAATTTGAAAAATTAGCTATTGGTTGTTGTTATTTCAGTTGCAAGTTTAGAGTTAAGAAAGTGAAAAGTATTGTTATGCTGAAGGCTTGAAGTGTAATTAGCAATATGAGTTTACGAGTCCACTCTTAAATTTAGGATTTATAGGTTATTTATTGTTCATCGTTCAGGTTAGCTTTTGGTATTAGTGCTTTCAATTAAAAGTTTACAAGTCCATTATTAATTACACCCTGCTATAAACTTGAAACTTTAAGAATTCACCTCATTTTAATATCCATTCACTGATTTCTTATTTAAATTCTACATTTGTAAATCAAAACTATGTTCATATCCTTTAATTATTATTGAGGTGGAATGAGGTCCCCCCCACAAAAAAAAAGAATTAAGAAAAGGAAAGTGAAAGAGTCTGGTGAAATTCTGAAATAAAGTAAGAGTTTCAGTTTCATTACATTTTGGTATGAGTATTTTCTATTTATTTCAATGAAACTTTGGTTAATGTAGCACCAATCAAATATTCAAATATATATTTGCGTGGTCCACTATCCATTTGTTGTTTACGAAGTGTCATGATCAAGAGTCACTATTTCCTCATCACAGAATATTCAAATATTTAAGTAGTAATATTGTACAACTTCTGAATTTGAGAATCAGTTAAACTTTAGGAAACCTTCGTACGCATTTGACATCACCATTATGGTCTATCTGAGTCACTGTCTACATCTTGATTTTCTCGGCCAAACTTGGAGGGAATATATCATCCAAATTTCACTAAAAAAGAGTCAAAATATTAAGAAGTAAACACACAAAAATTTTAGGGATTCAGCATATAGTATATATACATTACTAATAACGTAAAAGAGCCAAAACTACCCTCAGACTATTCGATTTGGTACAAATATGCCCTCCGTTCACCTATTGAACCAAAAATGCCCCCAACCATTATCTTTCTGGCTCACTTATGCCCCTATGACTAACGGTCAATGCCAGATTAATTTTTTTATTTAAATTACACGTGATAAATTTTTATTGGTCCCATTTTAAACTATGACCCCAATTAAATTAACCCACTCTTAACCCTCTTTTTTACATCAAGGACGAAGATGGTAGAGTATTGATGGAAGATGTCCAGATTAAGAGGAGATGATAGACTTACTTTCATAAACTTCTGAATGAAGAAGGGGATCGGGATATTGTGCTAGGCGAATTGGAGCATTCCGAGAGTCACCGTGACTTTGGGTACTGCAGGCGTATCGAGGTTGAGGAGGTCGTGGAAGCTATGCGTAAGATGAGTAGGGGCAGAGCGACCGG